>JAFBJS010011297.1:8325-53468 GCA_016785265.1 Paraplagusia blochii | reverse complement strand
GGGATGAGGTGATTAGAGGGACAACACAGACAGGAAGGTTTGGAGAAAAAGCTAGAGAAGACAGATTGAGATGGTTTGGACATGTTCAGTGGAGGGACAGTGATCCTAGCAATGGAGCTATAATATTTGTACATAAATTTAAGAGTCAAATATCAGAGTCCTCTGGTTGTCCCCACACCATGTTGCATATAGAATTATTGTTGTTTTTCTACTGGTCGATACTGAATATTAGTTGCCAACAGGAACCTTTATCGATATCTGATGCCGATACTTTCCAAACACTTATTTCCACTTTCAATATCAACCGATACCATGTAGGAATGGTCATACATGTGTATCTCGCGAAACATAGAAAATGTACACTTGTATGCTTTTCTGCGAGCTGCAATGCTGCCATCTAGTGACTCTTCAGAACAGATGACAGATTGAGATGGTTTGGTCATGTTCAGAAGAGGTACAGTGGTTATATTGGTAGAAGAATGATCCTAGAGACGGAGCTACCAGGTAGGAGACATAGAGGAGATGCCCAGGAGGATATTCCAGAGGCTATGCCACTTAAGATTTACTCAATGTGGAAACAAGTCATGTGAACAGGACTAATACCGTTTTCACACTGGCACTTAATTCGGAATTCGCTAGGACACGAAGCCAGTTTCACTCCCCGTTTGCATTCACATTACAAACTAACGCGCATTCGCTCCTCAACTAGTGCTGTTGAATAAAACCGCATATTAACGAGATATCGTTATATAACCGCGTGATCAAATTGAAACTGGACCATGGGTTAGACTAATGCGCATTCGCTCCCTTATCGTGTGTGAATGCAAAGCGGGTACCGAATGTGCAGCGAATACCAAATTAAACTGAATGTGAATGCGAAGTGAATCGAATGCGGATTAGTTAATACGGGGTTGAACGCCGAATTACCTACTTTGGGATTCGATCCCGAATTGAATGAGAAAACCGTATAGGTGATCCCTGTGTAGCCCAACTCTCAAAAAAAGCCACCACCCAAACTCTGCGACAAAAAAAAGACTTATGCTATAGACCTCCATCCATAGATCTGTGCAGACAAGAAGCTGCGAACAATTCTTCTCACTGAGCATGTTCGACTGGATGATGGCACTGAAAGAATTGAAGATTTTTTCATTTTTCAAAGACGGTCCCACAGTCCTTACAGTTAAGATTGTTACGTGAAGAAACTAAGTAAAAACAGACAATAAACTTTAAAACGTTTTTTATCTGTCATAGTCTGGAAGATTAAATGTTTTTTCCAACCTAAGGGCTTCATCTTTGACCAAGCAGGCAACATTTTTCATCAAATTTTTAGCCAGATCTCATCCTCTACCCCATGGGAGGGAAATGTCAAACATTAAACATCTCATTTTCTCCCTGACTGACACTCTTTCCACCTGCCTCGACTAATAATTCTGAAATCTCAACAGAGGTTAGACCTCTGACGCAGAGGCAGCAGAGATGTGGTTCACTGAACATTCTGTCCTTTAGTGGCTAATTTAAAAGACATTATTTCTCCTATAATCGTCTCTTAATGAATTGGAGTAGGGCCGTGTGTAGTTCATCAAAAAATGATGATGACTAATGTTGTGCCTGTGGACATGAAAGGATGTCTGACAGACTGACTGGGTCCAAGATAAAAAGAAGAAAACGTACAAGTAAAATGAAATGCAAAATATTTTTTGTTATCAACATCAGATGTGTTGGAAACAAACTCCTGGGCCAATTTTCTAAACTGTTTACAAGAGGTAAATATCAAATTAATCTTCTTCTTTTGGCTTTCTTCCACAATGAATCATCTTTCTCCATCTCCCCCTTCCTCTACTCCAGTGCTTCTCAAAGTGTGGGGCGGGCCCCCATGTGGGGGCGCGTGTGACCCTGCGGAATTTTTTTTTTTTCCGCCGTACTACAATAAAGTGTAATGGCACATCCTTGTAAGTTGAACTATAACTCTTTCTTTTTGTTTTCTTTATGTTAACAAGGATACGATGTTATGCAGAGGTGTAGCTAGAACTATTTTATTGACAAATGCTATTATTTATAGTTGCGTCGGAGAGTAGGTGGTGGGGAGGGAGGGTTGTATTCTTCTTGCTAGCGTGGCATAACAGAAAATAATTGAGAAGCACTGCTCTACTCTGACTCTTCCCTCACTGCCAAACCTCCACCTCTCTAGGTTCCCTTCTAGCTGCTGCCTACTCTCAGCACACATCATAATGTCATCTGCAAACATCATCTTCCATGGAGACTCCTGTCTGACCTCATCTGTCAATCGCTAAAGCAAAAAAGAAGAGGCTCAGGGCGGACCCTTGAAGTCTCCTGTCCTGCACCGATCTATCGTACTTTTCTGCCACCTCTGACTACATCAAACAATCCCATGGCACCCTGTCGTAGGCCTTTTCTAAATCTACAAAGATACAATGCTGCTCTTACTGACCTTCTCTGTACTCCATCAACGTCCTCAAGGCAAATAGTCCACATACTAATCGTTCTAGGCATAAAACCATACTGTTATATCCATGTCCTTCCTGCCTTACCGGGACTTTACTACTCTTCCCCAAATATTCATTCTCATTACTAATACAGAGCAATTCAATAAGGGGTGAAAGCTCAATATTTTACTTCCTTCTCGGTTGTATGTCTACAGATGCAGACCCTTGGAAACTACATTTGCAGTTGGTGACAAAATTTCATATGTTGGTTGTTGTAAGGAAGTTGTAGGCACTTCCTTCCTTCCTAAACCTTCGATAATATTATATTTTGAGGCATCAACATGAAGCAACAGATAAAGTCAAATTTTACTGAAACACAAGGAAGGAACAGAAATATATGAGTCACATCGTGTCGTGTACATCTTCTCTTTAAAATCATGACTTGTTTTTTAAACCAGAAGCTGAAGAAGTGAAGAAAGAAAAGTCCAACCCTAACCTCCCATACGTATACCATTAACGAAAAGCTCCACCATGAAGCCCCAATCGAGGAACCTAATTAAACCCTTCATTATCCACTTCATTTTACCTGTCCAAAATCAATTTAGCTCCCTGCAGGAAGTGATTAAACTAATGACTTGGTTTACAAGATTTTTTACTGAAAACTGTCAGGAAGAGATACGCTGCCATTAGCAGGTTCACCTGCGGCGACCTAGCATCTATCTCCACCACCACAGACGCAATCACACAGGTGATGTGATGGATGGAATAAAGTTCTGGAGACAGTACGAGCTTTGGTTCAGTCTTTGTGGGGAACTTTGTTTCGTGAACAAAACAGAAATGTCGACAGAAAATTTGACCTTATCTACATTCTATTGGTACTACTGAAAGATGAAAGGTGTGGATTACATCATTCCTCTTCGCAGCACTAGCCAGATAGATAGGTAGATAGTTAGCTAGCTAGCTAGCTAGCTAGATAGATAAACCTTTATTAATCCCTCGGGAGTATCCTTAGGGAAATTATGGAGGGTTGTACTATTGTACTGCTGCACCATTCTCACATACTTTTCTGCCACTCCCGACCTTAAACTCTTAGTTCTCACTAAGGGTCCAAAATATTTCTGTCGTGACCTGGTGGTTAAGGAAGTAAAACTTATAACCCACCGACAAAGTAAGCAGTGGGAAGCTTAGGAAGAAGCAGCGATGGAAGGTCATAGGTTCAATCCCACAGCTGCCAATCTCCACAGAGATGCCATCACCCAGTGCAATCACCGTTAGCCTGTCTCTCCTCACTGAGGTGATCGTTCAAGGAGAATATTTCAATGTGTTCCGTTACAAGAATTATTTTTTTAGCATACTTTCTATGCACATATATATATATATTTTCAGATTTTACTTTATTTATAGGCTTAAGTTGAAGAAGGTTGATGAAAGACATGGTGATTTTGAGGTGTTCAGATTTGTCCATGTGATAAAATACATTTCCACAAGAGAGTTATTTTGCATTTACCTTAAATGGTTGGAAAGAATTTTTAGGTAGAATGTTTGCCCTTCATGCATGATTGGTTTATTCACTCAGTCCCTCTTCAAAAGATGTTTGGACAGTCCTTGTCCAATGTAGAGACTATTTATCCGACTGAAGAAGGTGACTACTGAGGGGGCGTCTTAACATTAGTATAAATCTGGGTATTATTCTAAATTGTGCAGCAGACTGAAGTCTGAGGTTTGGAGAGACTATCCAGGATGGGGTCAGAGACAACCTTGGACATATTTTGATCATAAAAAAAATTGGGGTTTGGACTTACTCGTTGGCTGTCCATTTACATTGCAGGGCTTGTTGATGTCCACACATGGCATCTCCACGCAGTTCTCCAGACGGCCACTGGGGCCGCAACTGCACATCTCGTAGCAGCCGGCAGGACCCATGCGAGTCGGGACCTGGATGCGAGTGTCCTGCTGCACCAAGAACTCGGAAGCCTCGCCCAGTTTACAGCCTGATGAGATACAGAATCGTTTACTCGGAGAAGCTTTTCGAGGTAATCCCACCATACACTGTGATTTGCCGATGATCTGCGATCGGGTTTTGGCTAAGTAGCCAAGCGATGGTCATCTTACGATCATTTTCCGACTACCTCATGCAAAAATCCCAAATCTTGTCGATTTACCCAATATTTTTATGTTAATCTGCCACTGTGCACTTGCGCGAAAATAGATATGAAGAAGGAAACAGATCGACAACAGGGGGCAGTATTGTAGAACTGACTGACCACATATAGAAAGACATTTGCTGGTCCATACACTTCATTGACACCATTTTTTTCTTTGAGTTTTTCTTTGCTGAGCATTATTCTCATTGTGTCTCAGGGAGAAATTGTTAGCATTCGCGCATCTCCCACTAACGACGTCTTCTTCTTCCCTTTCTTTATTAACATTAGTAATTTTACTATACATTACAATACGTTTGGAGACATATAGCAGTTAGAGACACAGCACTGACACAGAGACCAGAAAAGTCCAACCTGGTAGACAGAGGTAGGGCTGACAGTTGAGTTCATCCAGACACCCCTTCCTGTTGACCTGGCAGAGGTGGTTGCTGGGACAGGGGTTAGGGTTGCATGGGTGGATGACCTCCTCAACAATGTTGTTGCCTAAGGAACTGGGGGCTAGGGGAAAAAAACATGAGAAAAGGATCAAGACATGGAATCTTTAAGCTGCAGGGTAGCCAAACAAGTGGCAAGAGCTTTTCGAGGTTGCACCAAATTTTCGTTTCACCCTGATTCTTGGTTAGGACGCGAACCTTTGTGAGGGTTTGCGCCACCATGGGGCAACAGATCTGCGTTATCGCTAATATTCTTAAATTGGGATCAAAGGGATCAAATTTTAAATGATTTTTATTTAACAAAGAAATACAGATTACCAAAGAGCTGACGAAATGAATAAAAACCCAAATGTGATTTTGTTTAAATCTTTTTTCCTTGTTTATATGACATCATACCAAGGCCGATTAATCTGAATTTAAAAAATATCTTCAGACTGATCAACAAAAACATAAAAAAAAGAAGTCTCTCTTTATTAAGTATTGCTTTTTCTATGAAAGATATTGAAATAAAATGTAGTGTTGCACACTGTATGTGTTGGCTTTGGAGCTTTGTGCTCCACTGCCCTCTAGTGGCTGCTCTACATTTCACCGGCACTTGTTGCTGCCTGAACATGGAGCTGAACAAATGCTCAAGACAATCGGATTGACACTATGTCATAACAGATACTGCAGAATACTGTATGTAATGTGTACAATTAAATAGATTAGACAGACAGACAGACAGACAGACAGACAGACAGACAGACAGACAGACAGACAGACAGATATGTATATGGCTATACGAGCATACAGAGAGAAATGTATATAGACAGACAACAATATATATATATATATATCCATATATATATAGACAGACAGATGGATATATATAGACAGCAATATATACTGTATAGACCAGGCCTGGGCAAACTAAGGCCCGGGGGCCAGATGCGGCCCGTTGAGCTCTTCAATACGGCCCACCAACCTCGTCCGAATGAAATAATTTCTTTTTATTATCATTTTACTTCTGCCTTTTCCCTGCAATCATGTGTTTTTCCCAGTAGATGGCGTCATGACGGGTATTAGAAATGTAGGATTTTTGGATTTACACTTTTTTACAATCCATCTCCCGGCGCCCGTGTCCAATTTTAGGACCAATTGTGGCCCGTGAGTCAAAAAGTATGCAGATGCCTGACATATACAGACAGACAGACATATAGCAGATAGACAGGTATATCCCTTCAATAAACAATGATAAATATAGTCACTCACTAAGGTATCTGTGAAGAGGGATGCAGCGTTCAGGATCATCAATAGGTGACAGTAATTCACAAATTCTTTCGGGTGTTTGTCCTTCATGGAAGCGTCTCCTGTCCCCACACTGGGTCAGAATGTCCACACAGTCTGACCTGAAGAACACAGTGACCAATTCTCAACACTGGACTGATCCATTTATCCATTTCTTTATGTACAAACATACTTGCATATGACGCTTCCCCTAAACTTGCTGTGGCAGGGTTTAATCTGCAGAGCACATGCCACGGCCTTCCACATGTCCGGCATGCACTTCCTGATGTCCAGCACTGGGATGTTCATGAAGGGCATCTTTATGGTCCCGTTGGACCACAGCTTGATGTCGTTCATGGCGCCCTGGTCCGACTGGACGCTGCAGCTACGAAACAGCTCTGTGGGCCTGGGGACAAACAGGCAGGTATGAAAAGGTTAACAAAAAGAAAAGCAACCAAACAGCGTGTCGTCCATCACAACACACACATCTGGTTTATGTTATAATCTACATCTGCCGCTGCAGGATTCCGGCGGGGAGGAGGGGCTGGAAGGCTAATATCAGGGTTGTTCTCCGCTCTGTAGCAGGAAGTGTGTTTAACGTCAGATTGGCGTAGCTGCTCTCATGTGACTCATCTAATTGGTGGTTTCAGAAGAAAGTCCCAGAAAAGGTTTTCTGGGTGTGGTGCCATCACTTCTCTCGCCCTCGATGAGTGCCTTCCTCGTAAATGCACCCAAACTGCCCGCGTGGACGTCCATCCAAAAGGTCCAGCTGTGGTTTGCACTCACCAAGATGAAGCCCATGATGTGAATCTTAATGCGAACTATTGATTTTTGTAGTCATTTGTGACACGGTCGCGGTCAAGCCAATTTTTTTTTTTTTTTCACGGCAGAAGGTCTGTGTTCCTTTAGGTTCATAGATTCTCCTCATCAGATTCTATGTGAAGCAAAATTATTCCAAAAGTAGCCTTAAATATTAAGTTTGGGCCTCGGAGAAAACAATTGCAAATAAACAAAAAAATCTTAGTAAAATAACTGCAATGAGGAACGTAAGAATTAATGCATATTTGCACGTTATTTGTTGGATTTCACCGAGTTTTTCTAGCTTTGATCCGGTATTTTACATAGAATTCTGCACTGTGAGGGAACACCGTGTCAGGGTGAAGGTACATGTGTACAGTAACTGTGTTTGTGTTCCATGTTGCTCGAAGCTACACGTCCCAGCGTTTGATCCCCTCAGGGGACATGAACATCGTGGAAAAAAAAAAAAAAAACTCAAGCAAACTTTTCTTAGCCTGCTGTTCAGGCGCCACGGAGAAACAGCATGACGTCCGTCGAGGCTTTTACGTCAAAGAAAACAAGACTGGGACTGGGAAGTTGCCCTGACTTGGACCCAGATATATGTAAAGAGCTTTAACTAAGGGACAGTATCACTACGGCAACAAAGGCTGCCCTCTGCTGGATGAGGTAAGAAGGTATTTCTGTGTCTGTGGAAGAAGATATGGAGTTGGACCTGTTGTTGAAGTTGGTGCAGTAGGTGAGGTCCTTGCAGCCCAGCTGGCAGGGCTCGCGGACGTCGGCCAGGCAGTTGACGAGCTCCGCCTCCACGGGGTTGTACTCACAGAGCTGATCAAAGTCCTGCCACGTCTGGCTGCCCCAGTTGGTGCTAATTTCCTGACACATGTCTCTGGAACGACATAGAACAGAGCAGGGTTGAGGTGCAGCAGAAGAATTACAGATTTTTTTTGCCTTCTCTTCACCACAGGCAATGCGAGTTGCACAACTGAGCCAGAAATCGGGAAAACGAGCCAGAAATCAACTTCCAGTGGGCTTACCACCTTTAAAAGGGTCACAAAATGGTGCGATACCCTTCCTGTGGGTGTGGTAAGGCCACTGGAGCATCAGTGTACAATCCATACTTGATACTTGATACGGTTGGGGAAAATAGACAACTACTTGTGGGACAACTACTACGGCGCTAGCGTATACTGTACCTGCAGAGCGAGGTGTTGGCCTTGGAGCAGCAGTGCAATTTGGCGCAGTCCATCTTGACTGGATGGGGGGTTTCCACTTCGGGTGGGGAGGGTGGCTTGGAACCCAGAAAGCACTGCCACATGGGTTCCTGAGGGAGGGGCTGAGAGCCGCACTCCTCGATCAATCCCTCCATGATCTCGTGCTCTGTGTTTAAGGTGCGGAGTATTTTCCTACAGGCCACCTGGCAGTGGGTGGCCTCCGCCCGATCGCAGCAGTACAAACCTGGTAGTGAGGAATGGGTAAATGGTTAAAACTGAACAACCAGTAACATCATGCTACCATGTCTGCAAATTTCAAACGACTTGACTTATTCTAAGCTAGCCTTGTGATAGTTCCCCACGCAAAAACCTTAAACTAATCCGTTTATATTTTATTATATATCGTGAAACATTTACAACATTGGACAATATGCCACTCTAAGTTTCCCCTCATTCATTCCATCCACACCCTTCCTGCAATGGCACTGTTCCACCTCCAAGGGGCAGACCACCCAACTTTAGGAACCTTGCCTTAACACATCCTTTGAGCGAGTTTCCAATTTTTTTTCTCTACACTGAATGTACTTTATTGTGGTGCTTTGGCCATTGGAGTTGAACTCCAGGGTGCACCACCCGGGCAAGATCCCGGTAAGGGCAGTTGGAGCCTTCCGGGGGCCGTACCACACCCACAGGAAGGAGTACAAGGGGCTGGAACATTGCAATATTTTTGAGTACTTCCTAAGAATGTCTGATATTAACTTTTTGCCGATGTCTGACTTGCCGATATTGTCCTAACATTCCGATATCAACCAATACTGATGTAGTGGTGGCCCGATAGATGGGGAAGTTAAGGCCCAGAAAGGTGATCATTTTCTGCCATGCCCTCCCTAAGGCAGGGGCGTAGCCAGACCTCTTAAAATGGGTGGACCCTGAAAAAATTAGGGTGGGCCGAGCCCAAAGTATTATAGCCAAGTTTGATCAGCCCTCTCATTGGATTGGGTGGGCCTGACTGACAAGTGGGTGGGCCCAGGCCTACCCTGGCCCACCCGTGGCTACGTCTATGCCCTAAGGAGAGTTGTTTCTGGCCCCTAAGGTCCGATACCATCAAAGATTGATAGTACTTTCTTTATTGGACATTGCAGTAGTACTTTTACCCTTACTGTTTTCAATGTATCCATTAATTGTTCAAACACTAGAATTACATTTGAGAATAAACCTGAACTCCGTTGAGTTCATGCACACCCGCTCAGTTGCTATGCAACAAACGACACCATTTATTTACCCATGGGATTTACACCTACTTTGTTATTGCCTGGTCATCAATCAATACTATAATTAATATTATCATGACTATTGGTCACTTACTGTAGTCCAGGCTCTACCTTACGTTAACACATTGTGTCACGGGATGACCTTTTGTTGGTGTGGGGTGAGGGACAAAGGGGGTACTAGAGCCATCAGCTCACTAGTACACAGTGTGACCAGGATAAACGTCCCCCCCTGAAACAACAGTGACCCGTGATAACAAATGATAAGAGCGGCCGAGGTCTTAGAAGTAACGGCTCAGATTCCAGGGGTTCTAGAGAGAAAAACCTAAAGTCCGACAGAGACTCACTATCTATGGGGCTGCGTATGGGGTAGGACTTGGTGAAGTTGTTGACGCAGCTGAGCAGCTGAGGGCTGTGACTCTGGCAGAACTCTTTGACAGCAGTGATCTGAGACACAGTGGGTGTAGAGTCCGTCCTGAAGATGGCCTGGCAGTACTCCCTGCAGGTGGTGTGACGTCCTGCGTAGCTGCAGCATGTGGAGCCCACTGAGGAAAAAACACACACACGGACTCCGTGACTGTGGGAAAACAACTGGACTATGTGGAGAGAGGAACCCTTTTATTGCAAAACAGAAATGTATCTGCAGTGTCTACACCAGGTGAGGGCACTCATTTGGACTCGATTGGTCCTAAACCTGGACACAGGGGCCAGGTAAGTAGCAGAACACTCATGTGTCCTGAGATGAACGACATGTATAAGTCATGCATTAAGGCTAAAGCGCAAAAAAAGGCAGTAGAAACCAATTATTTGGACTCATTCGGTCCAGATTCCGAAGCTAAACAGACCACATCTGGCCCCCGAGCCTTAGTTTGCTCATGCATGGTCTAAACCCACCAATCAGGCGGTGAATTTTACTGACTCAGTGATCACTAATATATAATGGCAGGCAGTCTGGGTTGCAGCATCGGTATCCGACATAAAAAGGGTAATATTGCGCCACCCCTTGGTCCCTTGTGTGTTTATTCACTGACTTACTTTCATTTTTGGTGATGCAGCTGTAGAGAGAATTCTGCAACGAGACGAAAGAAACGGGCGATTAAATCGATGTGGAAGAAAAATCCCATCCCCGTTCCTCCACGGACTCCCAACCCAGAGACTCACCTCTGTAACTTTCTTGCATACTTTAGTTATATCACTTTTAGACGATGCCTGTGGATAAAAAAACAGACAAAAAAAGGTTGAGAAAACGTAAAAAGCCTGGATTTGAAGGAGGTGTGAGTTTCAAACATTTTTTCCCACCTGTCTACACTCCCTGCGACACTCAGCAGAGATAGCCAGCTCACAGCAGCCCAGTCCCACCCAGCCATCAGACTTTCTTGATACTCCTGAAAACAAATGGAACAAAGATGGACCAGAGATGATCATCATGGTTTTTATACATTCTTCTTTTTTTGTCTTCTCTTTTTGTAGCGTCATTCTTTTCCATTTCCCTCTGTTCTCTCCATCTTCTACTCTGACTCCAACTACCTCCATGTCCTCCCTCAATGCATCCATCAATCTCCTCCCCGTCTCCACCACCTGGTAGCTCCATCTCTATATGTATATATATACGTTGTTTTTTTTTTTGACTTTGTTGTCATTACTTTACAGTAACGAAATTTGTTCGGTCTGGGAGAGCTGCAAACTGCACTGGCCCTTTTTTTTATTTTTTTATATTTTTTATTAAAAAAACCCCTAGCCCCTTTACATGAAGCAGTAAATATGTTTCTAAGAAAGTGATATTCAACCTAGGGGTTGCAACCGCACGTGGGGCTCACCAGGATCACCCAGACAATTTTGTATTTTTCATGAAAAGACACTATTTTTTTGGCCACAAGTGGTAAAATGAATAGAGAATGTAGTCAGGACATTGACGTTGACATGGTCGTCCTGTCTGTTACCAGGTCGTGCTACGCGCATGCAAATCGTGCTTTTAATTTGTGAAACTTTGCGCGTGCTAATTTGTATTTTTGAGACTCGTCTCACGCCGCCGAGCGTAATTTTGCTACGTCACTCCGTCACCAGCCAATAAGAGTGTCCCTACGAGGGTCCGTCTGTGACATCACTAAACTGTGTCCAAGAACCAAGTTTACGTCCTACAATAATGGCGTCTGGAAGCAGCAATGGAGAGCGTTTGAGTGTAAGTATGTTAGCATGTTATCACATGATACTTGGACCGATTTGGTGACGTCACAGACGGACCCTCGTGTGATTGGCTGCAAACGAGTGAAACTTCTGATTGGCTGGTGACGTAGCAAAATTACGCTCACAAATCTGGGCGGCGTAAGACGAGTCTCAAAAATACAAATTAGCGTGCGCGTAGTTTCACAAATTAAAAGCACGATTCCCAAACGAATTTTGACGTGTGAAGCGTTGTTGGTGTTCTCTTCTCAGAACACGCACGCGGATCCGTGTTTACGCGCGTGTTCTTTTTGAGGCTATTCTGGCTCCAAAGGTCCATATAGGTCGGGACGGGGCCACGTTCAGAGCACCTCAGTGGCAACCTGATGGATTCGAACCTCAGCGTGTGGACGCTACTCCACTTCTTTAACCTCTGAGCCACCACTGCAGTCATTAAAGCATTTAAAACAAACAGTGTCAAAACCGTAGAGGTGCTTTGGAAATGAAATCGCTGAGAGTTTTAAGCTTTTGAGCAGAGGTGGTAACACAGCGAGCGCAAATCCTGCAAAGCTGCTGAAATGCAGCAGAACATCAGAGAACTGATTGTATCAGCGTGCCACAGAGGACCAGCAGGAGGTACTTTCTCCAACCTCTCACTGACTCCTGAGGCAGTCTGGGTAACAAAAAAAAAAGATCTCTTACAACCTGAAGAAATACAATCTTGTTAATAGTTTCTTTCTGTTGAAAAAGCACATGCAGAGCGACGCTTGAGGCAAAGAGACGACTTTTTTCCGGTTCGAGGAGAGTTTCCTCGAGGCCAGAAGCTCACACTTAGGTTTATGCAATTTATAAAGACAGGTGTATTTTTCTAAATAGGCAACGTGGCAATATTGCAATATTGATTCAGGAATCAGAGGCGGAAAATCAACGCAGATAGTTAAGATGATAGGTACGTAGGTTTCATATACAGTATAAATATATATACATATATATGTAAGAGTATTGTTTCAGGTATAAAAATGTGTAATTTATGAAATAGACACAAATGAACGTTTTTGAATCTCTTACCTGGAAGTGTAGAATTAATGCACACCCACAGTTCACTCTGAAAGACAAAAGAGAGAGTGTTATTGAATTGAAAACAGAATATCACAGTTTTTATTTGTTTGTTTTTTAACTTTTTTTTTAGGCGGAACACTCTTTATTAACCCCGTAAAGCTTAACAAGATTATATTATATGAGAGTGGAATCTTTTGGGTATTGTTCCCAAAAGGCCTTTGTAGGCGGGTGAGAGGTTATGTCTCAAACCACCACCTCTGTTGAGGGACGGTTTTTCCAGGTTGACAAAAATGGCTTCTTTAACACCTCTCTCAAACCATCTGTTCTCTCTGGCCAAGATCTGAACATCTTGGTCCTTAACAGAGTGGTTGGTAGCCTTTAAGTGTAGGTGAACGGCTGAGTCCTGACCTGAGGTGTTAGCCCTTCTACGTTGGGCCATGCGCCTGTGTAGGGGCTGCTTGGTCTCCCCAATGTAGGGGGTTTCCGTTTTCCAAAAAACTGAATGTCCAGTTGCCAAACTAAAGTCTTTGACCTTGACCATGACCTGGATGACTGAGAATCTGCATCGACAGCAGACCTGAAGGGCTAAAGCTCTGTTAGCTCAGTTCTGTTAGCTTTGGTGTTGATTTTACGCTCATTACTCCGACACTAACAACTAGAAACAATCACCCTTTGTGTGCCTTTGCTGCAGAACAAAGTTTCTCTGTGTTGACACGGTTCATTAAACATATAACGCAAGTGTGACTTATGTTTAGACACAGCATTGATTTGTGATACACCAGGGTCTAATAGAGGCTTAATCGCACCAGCGTGAACGAGTCGATCAAACCCCAAGATGATGAATCTGCGATATTTTCACAACGGATCAAATTGCCATGGTTTCCATTTTGCCGATGTCCAATTCTTACGGTATTCCCTGTTTTCCTCCAAAACTGAGGTTAGCGCGCTTTCTCTATTGGATCATAAATTGATATGACCTTCAAACTGAGCAGTAGGTTCATTCCTGATAAATCCTGAACACTATCCTAAATTGAACATTTGTTGAGTTTGAGTAAATAAGAAAATATGTTTAAAAACAAAGTCTAATTACTGGTGTGTTTCTAATAGACTATTGGACACAGATGTGACACACACCATGCCCCCCACACACACGCTCTGCCATGTAATTATAACTTGTGGGTGGAGGGTGTGTGTGTGTGTGCGGGTGTGTAGTAGATTCCATTGATGTACCCACCAAACCACTTCCTTCCTGGAATCAACGCCAAATCAGTCGATACCAACTTATCTTTACTTTGAACAACAGTTAATTTAAGACGCCGCAAAGAACCACAACACTGCATGTATTCAACGCAAAATGACTCATTTGAATGTTTCAGTTTGAAGTTCGACTAGAAGCGCCAATTTTAGCGCCGCACCTCGGCTTAGGTAGGTTGTGGCGAGAAGGGACTGAGCTGAAGGGTTAAGCGATTTATTGCCCAAACCCAACCCAGGTACAATTGGACAAAATGAGCCTTTCCCACAAAGTGGCACCGTGCTCCCCTAGAGGTAGGGTGAGGAACCCTTTCAAACAGATAGAGCACAGAGAAGAGCTCCATTGGGAGGAATCAGCCGAGGCATCGGGAGATGTTCTGAATATGTCCCACTAACTCAGGAAAGAGGAAGATATATCACTAGGTAGGCCATAGAACACCTTGGGATACCCCCCCAGAAGAGCTGGAGGAGGTATCTCGGGAGAGAGAAATCTTGGAGTCCCTGCTCAGACTGCCCTCAGGACCTGGTACCAATGAGCAACCAGATATTGATTTGTTGGGGACTATATTCACCTCAATGGTATTTTGTCTATCTAGAAAGGGCTGTAAGTCTGAAATAAAGGGAATAGGGATATTAGCATCATTACGTTATATCGGTTGAGCTCAATATCGGGTTTTCACAAATAATGAAAATCCGACGCGTGGGTTTTGACAAATTTGCCGGAATCACGGCAACATCGGCAAATCGGATTGCCGGTACGACTATCGGATCTTTGTAAGAAAACAGTGTATCATCTGCGTAAAGAAGTTCATTATCTTGTTGTATAGCCTTAACAAGTACGCATTGCCAAAAAAAGGCACAAAGTTCAATTACCAGCACAAAAAGTCGTATTAAATCTTATTACATCGTAAAAAGAACATATCCTTGAGTGAAAAAATGATAAATCTGTCCTCCACAAAGTCTGTTTTATCATATGAAAAGAGAGCTAAGGCATTAGGAAAAAATATTTTCAGCTTTTGTCTGATAAAATGACCTTGTTTACATTCAAGTAGATTCTTTGTAAATATGTTTTTTTCTTTGAATGGCCAGCCAGAAGTATTGACACACACAGAGAAGGAATCAATAATTTACTGCAGGACGCAGAGTCTTTTGACAGTATATTAATGCGACGATGACGTGCACAGTGACTAGACTTACCATAGACTCTGGACAGTAGCTGGGTAACCTCTGCAGGAGATGCTTCAGACGGGACTCACTTTTTATAGTTGCAAGCTGTAGGGACAAAATCCAATGGAGACATGGTAGGTGGTATATTTACAGCCAATTAACCTTATGTAAAATCAATCCAATTAAAATCATGAATTACAATTATATAGGCAGTCAGACTGACAGATGACTATATTCCTAAGGGAAAAAATGGGTTTTTACGGCAGTTGGGTCTTTTTAAATACAATAAAATACGGAAATACAGAAAATAGAGATGGAAAGTATACAGAAAAAGACAATATATTTGCTATATGGTATTAACGGCAAACTTAGAAATGATCAAACTAGAGATCCTTACCGTTGTACAACATGCATGAATTTCTAGGGTGGTAAAAAATATGTGGGGAAACGTATTTGAGGTACAGTGTGACTCTGTCTCTCCTCAAACACGCAAAGCCTGGGAGAACGCAGCCAGCGCCACCAGCCAACAGTCTGACTGGAGAGTGAAAGTGTGAGTGGAGCCAAAGAAGGTGTGAATTCCCAGTTTCACAGAAAGACGCTCTGTTTGTAGACAAGTTTGGTTGCTGCCAGATAGAGGTTGGAGGGGTCGAGTCTGAAAGTCAATTGGCAACATGCGACGTCTCCATGGGTTCAGGATCGTACGATGTTTGTTTCTGGATATTTCGGCACCAAGTCAGTCCCGACTTGCAACAAATATTTCCTCCAACTCTTGGAAGAACTAAAGGGAGCGTTGCTATTGAAGAAATGTCAGTGAAAACACCTCAGTTTATGGATAAAATCGGTAGTACAAGTCTCGTGGTGCGATAAAATCTACCAACTATACGTTCCGTTATTTGGGCTTGAGAGCCTACGCACTAGAGCTGGGTGTAAACGTTGAATTATTTTCCAATGTGGCAGCCATATGCTCCTCACCCAGTGCGAGAGAATAGCAAGGGTGATCCCACGGCTTCCAAATGTATCGTAATGTAAAGTAAAGTTAGAAAGAAGGTGTGTTCCAAGTCCCGATGCAAAAAATTGCGAAAAAATACGCTACGTAGAGGCTTAAAGATTTAATTACAATTGTTTTCCACAGCCAAAAAAGTAGGTGTGTTTGTGTGTCAAGGTGTACGTACCTGGTCACAAGCGTCTTTACAAGAGGAGGACTCAGCAGCATGCTGGCAACAGGCTGGATCTGGAAAAAACAACGACACGAATGGGTTAACGACAACCACGTACAATCTTAACGGTTATATTCGACGTTTTTCGTATTGTTTCAAAGGTTACCTTTGTTACCTTTTGGAACCATAAACAAAAAAAAGAATACTGTATTTTGTGATGCTGTCCGCTGAGAAATGTTCATGTTTTGTTATCACTTCTTGCCACTGTGCTAGCTTAAGAGAGTGATGTTACACCACACCATAGAAAAGAAACTCTGACAAGAGTCAAGGTCCCCCGTAATAATACCCTGTGGTGAAGTGCATACCTGCAATCAAAGAGATACAGTGATGCAACGCACTACAAATGTCTACACCCAATGACATTCATTTCTGAGACTTGAGATTTGAGACTTGACGTGCACTTGAGAAAATAGACTTGACACTCCATTTGACAAGGACTTATATTGATAAGGGCATAGGGGCGGATGGGGAAGAGGTGGGTTAGTGGTTAAGGAAGCAGATTTAGGTGCGGGGGGTTTCAGGTTTGAGTCCGCCAGCGGCCCAGTACCCACTAAGGTGGACTGAACATGGCATACAACACATAGGCGTAGCCATGGGTAGGCCCGGGTGGGCCTGGGCCCGCCCACTTGCCAGTCAGGCCCACCCGTGCTTGCAATATCATAACGAGGGGTGATATTCATTATCAAATTTAGGCTATAATACTTTGGGGTTGGGCCCCCATGATTTTCTCCCAGCAGTGTGTTGGGGCCCAACCATAAAATTGGTGGGCCCCAACACACTGCTAGGAGACGGCGAAGGGTTAATTGCCGAGTTCACATATTGTTGTGTCTGGTGTCCAACTGTCCTAAGGGGTTAACACTGTACCCAAATGCGCAGCAAAAGTTGTTCTGGCAGTGGGACAATCGGACCACACTGCAGCTCAACATTCCACTCAGGGTTCCTGGCTGCATTCGTTCCCAGCAAACATTTCATTTTGACAAATCAATGACGCACGTCCCAAAAATGTACTGGGGCCTGTAAAAAATCGCATACAGGTCAGATGTTTCTGGCTATCACATTAGAATTATACTGTAAATATTTCCTGTTTTCTATAAAGGATAACTTGGCAGAGCAATAGGTCAATCAGTTTGTGATAATAACAGTTTAGACAAGTTTTATTTTGAAACATGTCAGGGTAAAGTGGCAGGGTATTTCGTGAGCAGCAACTGGCCTTCGCTTTGTCACAGAGGCAATGTCGATGTTGTTCGAATTCTAAACAAAATCTTTGACTTCTTCAACATACCTATTTTATTCAGCAGAGTGTGCCTTTCAAAATAAGAGATTCTCTGAAGTACCACACATAACAAAACACATGCTCAACACCTGATTCACAATATTTTGATTTTTGACCAGCTGTTCGCGACCCATTCAGAACGGGTCTGTGACCACATTTTGGGCCGGCACCCACCAGTTGTGAACCACTGATCTAAGCCCTGGGAGGGAGGCTTGTCTTGGGAAAGTTTAACCACCACCCCCTCCCCCGACCTCCTCACCACCCCCCCAGAAAAAGAGAGTGATGCACAACACATTTGTTTATTGTAAGTCGCGCTGGATCAGCGTGAAAAGTCAAGCTATCTCAGGTCCCAGTCCTTATTTGGAGCCGTCTCTCTTCGCTCCAGCCTCGCCCGCTGCCTCTTGGTTTCCCCTTCCAGTCCACTGAGTGTGAATGCACATTGTGAACTTTGAAGGAGCTTAAGCTCTTGAAAGGCCTGACACAACAGACGAAAACCATAACACCGGCTTATCTCTTCATGCTTACGTGCATAGAAGGGATGAACTTGTGTTGGACAGGACGTCTCTGCCTTTGTCTATTTGGACCCCATTGCAGGGCATGTCTTACTTAGCTTTGATTTGCTGAAAACAGACCAGACTTCCACTATCAGTATCTGATATCGGCAAAAGAAAAATCACGCATCCTTAACTTAAAAGAGTAGATCGAAGCATTTTTCCCAACCGATGCTGTCATTTATAGATCAAATCTGGTTGTGCATCTATGATTATTGCTAGTTTGAGAGTTCCACTCAAAACATCTGTTGGGTGGAATAACAAAAGTACCAAGAACAAGGAGCTATTTACAGTCACAAATGTGGTTTTGAGTAGAGACAATAGAAGCACATTTCCAACAAAGTAGCTTTAAACCAGAACCGGCATAACTGTGGGATGCACTGGCTACCAGAGTTCTCCGAAAAAAAAAGTTGTTATTTCCTTTCCATATAACCCTGTTCTATGACATTTCCACCGTCGGCTTATTTTGGTAGATTTTCCAGGCTAGCGGTTCTCTCTGTCTCTCACAAACACAAACTTCAAACAATAGGATGTCACAAAATAATTCCAGGCAAGGGGGAGGAATGCTGGATCCCTTCAATTAAATACAGTATGAGGCCCCTGGCTAGCTGCTAATGAGCAGTGGCCTCATTCCGACATACCATACAGAAAACAAGAACGAGGACTTTACCCTCAAACTACACCGTCTGGAATCAGAGTTTGTTGCATCAAGTGGTCACTTTACACAATTATGACTGATTTCGTTCATACAATTCCACACAGATGAGAAAATAAATTCTTACCAAATGGGTTTAGTTGTCAGTTCATATTCCAATGTACACGGAACATTGGTGATCCTGGAATTGAGTCTTGCATGGAGCCAGAATAGTCTAAAAAAGAACACCCGCGTAAACACGGATTTGCGTGTGTATTCTGAGAATAGCGCACAAACAACGCCTCACACTTCAAAATACGTTTGTGAATTGTGGTACGCCCATGCAAATCGTGCTTTTGATTTGTGAAACTACGCGCTCGCTAACTTTGTACTCCCGTCACCAGCCAATCAGAGGTTTCACTCGTTTGCAGCCAATCACACGGCAGTGTCCCCACGAGGGTCCGTCTGTGACGTCACTAAACTGCGTCCAAGAACCAAGTTTACGTCCTACAACAATGGCGTCTGGAAGCGGCAATGGCGAGCGTTTGAGTTTAAGTATGTTAGCATGTTATCACATGGTACTTACACTTGAATGCTCACCATTATTGTAGGACGTAAACTTGGTTCTTGGACGCAGTTTAGTGACGTCACAGATGGACCCTCGTGGGGACACTGCCGTGTGATGGGCAGCAAACGAGTGAGACTTCTGATTGGCTGGTGACGGAGTGACGTAGCAAATTTGATCTGGTCCGCGTACGACGAGTATCAAAAATACAAATTTGTGTGCTCGTAGTTTCACAAATTAAAAACACAGTTTGCATGTGCGACAATTCACAAACGTAGTTTAAAGAATTCACAACCGTATTTTGATGTGTGTTGTTTGTGTGTTCTTCTCAGAATGCGTTAGCATCTGTGCTTATGAGTGTGTTCTTTTTGAGGCTATTCTCGCCCCATAATTCCGGCTACATAAAAACAGAGTGGCTCTGTTATTTGTTGCCATCTTAGGAGGCAGGCAGAACCCGATTGTAGCACAAGGTAGACTTCCTACAGATGCAGGAGGTTTATTTTCAAAATAAACTCACGAGAATGATCTTCACCAACACAATAAGTGCAACAGCTGATCACAAACTGACTTGACTGACCTGGAAACAGGAAACCCTAACACACCAAGAAAGGCGAGAAGAACCGCCTGTCTGAATTGTAATTAAAACTAACTATAGTTTATTCAACATAACCATCAACATTGGGCTGACTTCTAGGGCTAAGTAATTCACTTCCAGCTGGTAGACTCAGGCTATGATTCTGTCTTGGCAGATAGTCTCCACTCATCAAGCAACCCTGGCATCATATGCCAGTTCAGAAGAAATCATTTGTGCATTTTTCCGTGACGTTTTTACCAGGTCAGAGGACAACAACACAAACGGAGGGAAAAAAATTGGTTTCAAACAAGGAATGTAATGAGTTTTTTTTTTTTTTTTAAACCTCTTTATAAAGAAGCTGTAATGAGGGAGCATCAGTCAGTTGCAGCAGCTTACCGACAACTCAATTGGCAATTATTAGAATTTTTGTTGCACCTTCCCAAGGAGACTTATTGTCCCCATCTGTCTCTTCCACTTTGTATTACTTGCTCAATTTCTGTAAAGCTTTAAGGCACAGCCGTTTTAATCCATTTAGTCCATTAACATTTTAATCCATTTAGTCTCCTTGTCTCATTTGACAGATTATCCCAGAGCAACAGAACATTAAAGTGCATTACCTTCTTTGCTAAGAATTAACTGACACTCAAAAAGAGTCAGAGAGTTGTTAGCTTTCTATTTGGACAAACCTACACCTTAACATTTCTTATTTTCAGATGAACATGAAAAATATTATATGGGGATCAATATGACCCAATTAGAACCTGTCATAAAGGGACAATATACAATAAATTTAGGGTTGCATACATATAGCATACATTGCATACATAGCTATAGGCCTAGACTACTGGGGGACATTTTTTTCTTCACTTAGAATAAGCTCATAGACTTTGCGGTCTTTACTTCTTCTACCCGGTCCTCGAGTCACATCCACTACCCAATGTCTCCCCATGACATGTATCTCACTGATTCCACTCTTTTATAAGTTTTGCTGTCACCGGCAAACTGGACAAGTCCAGGACGAAAGCGAGGACTCCGTCAACTGGCCCTGCTATAGACCATTACAAGGCCCGGTCCAGATGGACATTGAAAGTTGACAATTGAATTGTATGTATTTGTGTTCTTGCATGTTTTGGGTAGCATCTATTGGGGGTGGATCCCCCACCTGTGGTTCTCCCTAAAATTTTAACCTTTTTCTTTTTTCCCTGCTACATGGGTTTTTCCGGGAGTTTTTCCTTACCCTGGCTAACGGTCTAAGGACAGAGGTCGATCGCATTTTTTAGTAACCATGATCAAGTGTAGTTACGAGGAAGTAAGAGATCCTGAGAGAGAGAGAGATCTCAATGCAACTAGTAGCTAAAGATAGCACAAAAATATAGCTAAAATAGCATGATTAGTGATTCTTCCTGTAGAATCTCAACTTGATCTCAATTTAATTGCAACAACTAAGTTTTTTTTACCCTCTCCAGGGCTGGAGACAAACATTATCACTGATAATAATCATCTTTGCTCTGTTTTTCTTTTTCTCTTCCTTTGTTGATAGGCACTTCTTACCTGCTGTGCTGTCTTGTTTTTTTTTAGCCGCCCCCACATCGACAGATGCGTGTTACTGCGGGGTCATCTGTTTGACAGCGCGTTGATTATGCAGCTGCTATTAATGAGGATTTGTGTTGATTGCATTTGGTCATCTGTGCTCTTTGACTTCATCCAGAACAGATGTAGTCTGGGAGGCAGATGCGTCCATTCCCAGCAGAACAGAGGACAAAGAACAAGAAATCTGAACATTGTGTGTTTAAATAATAAGTTTACTTGCTGTCTGGTTCCGGACTGAAGGATTAAAGATTAAAAAAAAAAAAGGAAAACAAATAAAAGGAAATTAGATTTTTTATTTTTTTTTTCCACTCTCACTCTAGCTCAGACCTTGTCAAACTATGGCCCCAGGGACTGACCCAAGACCCCACTGGCGGTGCATAAAGTCTGGTCACATGGGTTAGGGCAGAAGAAAGGGTACAGCCAATGCACGTATGCCAGAAAAGTTGACGTGGATGAGGCGTATCCTTCCTCGCTATCAAGGAAAACTGGCAGTGTGTACCTGAAGGCTAAGGGTAACATCTTCATTCTGATTCAGACGAAAGTAGCTTCTGGATGACCAAGCCGAGGCTAGGCGCCCAAAGACAAAGATTATGTCATCAAGAATTTGTCAAGGGCGGCAGAAACTCAGGTCCTTCTAACCCCCTCTGACAGCCCACACTTGGAAAATCGCTGTTATAGACTAACGATTTTAATTTAGTCCCTTATTAATGATTTACCCCAAAAAATAAGCCGATTTAGCGCCGTGGAAATCTGAAATGCTACACTCAACACTTCAATAAGCTGATGAACTGGTGCTGTGCTGCTCAGAGAAACCTTTCATATGCTGCCAGTCTCCTGCACACATTCCTCAGATCTGCTACACCCTCTCTGGGGAGAGGGGGTTCATAAATGGGAGTCAAAGGCCACTTCCTGTGCATGGACGCATTGAAAAATTTGAACAAATGATTATTTCTTGTCCAGATCTGGCAGCACAGAAGGAAAATAAAATAATAAACTTGCTCTACGAGGCAGCAACAATTGACTGGGACAGGGTCTAAGGAAAAGGTCTTCTCCACTAAGGCAATTTGTATTGCTGTATTCCATACTCCAATGCAACACGCATGGGCAAGATGTCTCCTTTAAGGCATTGTTCCCCAACCTTTTTTTGCACCCTGGACCGGTTAAATGTCTCGTACTATAACTGGACAGGGTGTTAAGTTGTGGCAGATAAATACCCCTTAATAAATTATAAAATTTTCCTACCTATAAAATCTTCCTACCTAAAAAAAATCAAATTTGATATGGGTATGGATCAAGTGGAAGTAATAGCCAGATGGGGCCAAAAAGAAACATTATTTCTCTGCGGCCCGACACCAATATTTTCTTAAGAAGAGCATTTAAAATGCGATCACTGATGATATATTCCAGCTAAGAAAGCGTAATGTAGTATCTTGAAAAGACATTTCCTGTTTATTTCCCTGAAGAATCGCATTGTGATTCTTAATGGCATCCCATCAGAACTGGCAGCCAACAGTCGTACCCACCCAATGTTCAGATATCGTCTGGAGGAATTTCAGCCTTAAAAAACAAGAGAAAAACAACCGAGAGATCCAGAAAGATAAACTCTACTGACACTCATAAATGAAACAACAAGGGAACGTTCTGATGGCAAAATTAAATTACAGCCAGAGCTGGAGGATGTATGATTTTATCAGAATAATAAATTAAAGAAATTGATAATTAAAAACATCGCTGTTCAAAATACAGACACATTGTCTGGGGGTGTGTTTGTTTCTCCAAATACAATGCAATAACTCATCCTGATTGTTTATATTAGCTGTCACACATTTATCACAATTGGTGCCAAAACGCAAACACAGTAAACTATTGGCAACTTATGAAAGACAATTAATTAATCTCTGCCAGATGACCAAGGTAGAAGTAGTAGCATTCGAGCTGCCGTTTGTCAAATAATTGGATAAAACGCGTGAAAAAATAAACAAAAGAAGACGTTTGTTGGAGACTTTTGACAAGTTTTTTGACAAAACCAGAGACAAATAGCTGGTTTATGTGGACATGCTGCTTTGCGTCACCCTTCATCTGATGTGGAAATATGAATGGTTCTCTCTGGCATCAACCAGAAACTACAGAAAAGTTTCTCAAATGCAGAATGAAGCGTCTTTCAAGTTGCTCGCAACAAAACCTTTTGGTTTTCAAGAACTAGATGAATGCGACTCTTCAAAAACAATACAACAGGTAATTCAGTTCAGTTAAGTAGATATATACCTCTTAATAAAATGAAATATCGGGTGTTCTGAAGTATTTTCCTACCTATAAAATCTTCCTACCTGAATTAACCGTGCATGGGATTTCTCAGGTGCCTATAATTTTCTCCTACCAGACCGGTATACAAGGTTAGAATCTTCTTCAATTTGAGTTTATTGTTGTCTTCACTGAGAAAATATTTCCTAATCAAATATAGTTGCGTTATTGATGCTGGAATCCTAGCCATTCTATTGGTCAGTTCTTTTGTTGCTATGGGTATGGATCAAGTGGAAGTTAATAGCCAGATGGGGTCTAGATCTACCTCCCTACTTACCTACTAGCTACTCACTTGTTGGGTGCCCTTGGTATAGAGACATAGTCCAACACTTTGGTAAAATACTAATACGTTTTGTTAGCAATAAACAACTCCAGATGTTGACTGTAAAGGTAAAACTCTTCACTAAAGTCTGGTCTAAATGTCGGACTTTTTCACGTGTTTTTCTGTTGAAATTTCGAGGAATTCACACAATTCCGCCAAAGTGATTTCTTTTATAGTTCCACTATGTTTAAAGCAGTTATATTTAGCCATGACAAAACACTGGCAGTTGGTTTCTGGTCGGAAAAACGCTCTATATTTGTAAGAAAAATCAGCCATCACTACAGCAATGGGTGGCCAAGAAACTCCACGATAGACTTCAATTTTGTGTGCAAAATACTATAATTACGTCTGTGGGACTCCAGCCCTTGTCTCCTCACATTGGACCTGGAATGAACAGGACTGCTGTTCACTTCCCTCTTTTGCGTTTTGCTTTGAAGAGTCAAATTGGTTCCAGATGCATTCTCTCACGGCTGCAGCCCCAGAACCAAATCACAACATGAAAGTAGCGAAGGCGAGAGGTTTGAGGTTTAGTAAAACTCAATAGACAAAAAAATGCGTGGAATCTCAATGCAACGTAAACTAACAAAGGGAGGACGCCGGAGGGAAACAACTTTCAGTGCTATAGGCAACGGCGACTGATTGCTTCTTCACATGGTGCCATTTACCTCACAAATAACCCTGTAACTTTGTTATTTTCACCCGTCTCCGTGAGACAATGTGCACACCAAATGATGATCTGAGACCTATGTTTCCTTCATGTTCCAAGCAGATGTGCCAGAAAAAAAAGTGATTTTTAGCAGGAGAAAATCCACATACTGCACCCATGTGATCAAAACATCAAAGAACAACCCACATGCATGTAAAGGCAATTTACTGCCCTTTGCACGAAGCCCCGAGATAAAGCACTCACCGATGCCTCGGAGTTACAGCAAAACCATCAGGTATGTTGTACACACCAGCCACATACACAAGTTGATGCCACTCTGACATTTAGTTGCATTATACAACAAAAGCCTCAAAAATATATATATTTTTTTGTTCTTGAAAAATCGTTGACATGGAAAATGTTGACTCGCTGTCGAAACCCCAAAAAAAGGGACAAGACGAAAGGAAAAGAAGACAATTCTCAAGAAATTGGAAAGGTTAGTTGATGCACAATGAAGATTTGAGGAAACCTACTATGTCCAAATGCCCAGGAATCAACTTTTTTGTATTCATTGACTTAAATGATGAGGAACCTGCGCAGACCTGTCATGAAACTAGCATATTTTATTGAGTACGTCATTATTATTGCTTTTTTTCCACAGGTGTTTCGACAAAAGCTACATTTTTGATACCAAAGACCTACCCCCATGCATGGAAAGGCAACTTACGAACCTTTCCATGAAGCCCTGACTGAATGACAAAACGCAGTTAAATGCTTGTCCCTTTTTTTTCAGGGGTTGCCACAGCGACTCACCAATTTCTACCTCACACCGTCCTCTGTATCCTCAACTCTGACTCCAACTACCTCCATGTCCTCCCTCACTGCATCCGTCAATCTCCTCTTTGTCTCCTACCTGGTACCTCTATCTCTAGGATCATTCTTCTACCAATGTATCCACTGTCCCTCCTCTGAACATGTCCAAACCAATCTGTCTTCTCTAGCTTCTTTGTCTTCAAACCTTCCTGTCTGTGTTGTCCCTCTAATCACCTCATTCCTGATCCTGTCCATCCTTGTCTCTCCTAAACCTCAGCATCTTTAACTCCTCCACCTCCAGCACTGTCCCCTGTCTCCTACCTATTTCTAGTGTCTCTAATCCGTCCATCATGGCTGGTCTCACCACCGTCCAACCTTTCCCTTTTTCTTCATTATTTAGGGTTACTGGAAGATAGCTGTTGGAAGACTTGGGGGGTGGAGAGATACAACCTCCAGTAACAGCAGCTGATGGAGTCAATACACACACACGGCATCAGCTGCTTTCTACGTAGCAGCAGGACACAAAGTGGCCGAGTCCTTGTTGACTCAACCAATTAACAAGTGAAAGCAGCAAATTGAAGGACATCTGCTATGCCACACTAAAACACTCCGTTGGACTACATTTACAAGTTCCACTGAATTCATTAGCACTCCTGAAAGGCTCACACACTCTTCCTACTTGTTCTGCCGACACACTGTGCTTCCACACACTTGACTCTAATCCTCTTTTGTTTCTCACCTGACAAAAGCCACTCCGATGTGATTTAAGACTCGACTAATATAAACAAACAGGCTATAAATGTGTATTAGGTGAAATAGTGAAAAGAAGCATTGTCTGTATATGATATAAGCATACAAACGGGCCATGAAGATGTAAATATTAGGGATGTCCTATATTGTCGTTTGCCGATATTGTCCAAAACTGATCGAAACGTTTCAGAAATCTCCATCGATAGCAATATCGCGTAAGAAAAAAGAAACGTCAATGTCTAAAATAAAAGTTTATCTAACGTCACAGACAAGTTTCCCAGAATAATAGCAAGTCATGCTAATAAAAGATTTACCCACTCGAGAGAAACAAACCTTTGCTTTTAAGCTGTTTTCTGGTTGAATATAACATTGATTTGTCAAAAACCAGGCGCTGCATAATCGGATTTTCATTATCGTTGGAAAAAAAAACATATCGATCTTACCGATATCATGTAATTATGCTAATTTCTGTCCGATTATACCGACTAACTGACGTTCTAGGGTTTCAAATACTGACTTTTTTAATATTCTTTGAAAATATAAAAAATTATGTACGTAGATACATCAAAACCAGCAAAGTCATACATTTTCAGAAAGCTTTAAAGCATCTATTAAGGTTTTTTGACAAAAAGGAATAAGGACAATGTATATTAATTAATGTTTTACTGAGCTTTAAACATTTATGAAACATTTATCTTTTTAACGTTCCCTAACACAAGTTAGAGAATAGAACATATTTATTTTTAACGTTTTCTAAGCCTAAGCAGTTTTAAGCCTCAACATATGTAAAAAGTTAGGAAGAATAAAAAACTAATGTCTAGTATTAGCCAAAAACGATCGCTAGCATTATAGACCTGCATTGTGTTATTGGATTTTCATTATCGGAGAGACAACCGATATAGATCTTATCGATATCACGTTATTATGCTAATTTTGTGCCCATAGTATCTGCTGACTGCTATAATTGGACAACTTTTGAATATTTGTTAAAATATAAAAGTGACGTATGTTGGTCAATAATAAAACCAATGGGTTGATTCTGTTGCCAAAGTTAGGTTTAGTCCATATTTTTTTATCAAATTAGTGCACTTTAAAGCATCTATAAAGTTTTTTAAAACAAAAATAAAGAGTAATATTTATTATTTTCATATTTTACTGAACTTATAGAAAGAATGGAGCAGAGTTGATTTTGAGTTTGGCGCGAAACGTCAATGTCTTAAACAAAAGATTTCCAATGCCACATAAAGTTACTTAGTTGTTTATTAGTAAACAAATTATAAAAGGAAACAACTAAGTGTTAATCTATTATTAGCCAATAACAATCACAAACACTAGAAACTTACATTGTGTTCTTGGATTTTCATTATCGGAGGAAAGACCAATATGGATCGTATCGATATCACGTTATTATGCTAATTTTGTGCCGGTAATACCTGATGATCGATATTCTGGGACATAACTTTGGAATATTCGTAAAAAAAAAGTGACGTACGTTTGTCAATCATAAAACCAGCAAACGGGTTGATTTTATTCCCAAAGTTTTCGTGTTTTTATCAAATTACTGAGTTTTAAAGTATCTATAAAACTATTAAAACAAAAAATACGGATTTTTTTCATATTTTACTAAGCTTTAAAACATCTATTAAAAAAAAAGAGTATTATAGAGGGCAAGGGGCGGAATTGATCCCAGTTTAGCGACATAACGTCAATGTCTAAAACAAAAGATTTCCAACGACACATAAACGTTACACAAGATGCTAAGCTTCTCGAGCGGATAAGTATTAACTTTGAACAAGGCGGTTATTGTCCCGGAAAGTTACACCAGAGAAATAAACCTTTTGTTTTTAAGCTTTTTTTGGTTTCAGACGAAACAGTAATAACGTTTCCCGTTATTCTTCTTTCCTGTCGCACGGAAAAAAAACTCCGGTGGGCGGGAGCTAGCGCTGTAAATGACTTATAATCAGGGATTTTCTACATAAAACTCAATTTATTGTGTTGAATAAATAAGCTTAGTAATAATAAACAGTCTGTGGTGTTTCACTTTGAGGCAAACAGATGTCAAACTGCCTGTATTCACAACGGAATTCTGCCGAGCGGAGAAAATCATATTCGGCCCCGGCAGCTGTTGCATTGGAAAAGTTACAGTGTCAGTCGGTAGACATTGAACTACACCTACAAACGTTCCGGTGTGGAGTTTTTTTTTTCTTATTAAAGTTAACGGTGAGGTTGAGAGAAGTGTCGAAGAAAGAGGGGGAAAAAGGAGAGAGCGCGACAGATGACTTCCAGCTGTGGAGGGAGGTAGAGTGACACATGCGGGCAGACTTACCCTGAGCTCGGAGCGGCTGGCTGCAGAAGTTTAAGCCCAGAAGAAAAGTGACGATCTGGAAACACACACGCATCTTATTGAAATCCTAAAGTGCATTGTGGACGAGAAGACATGGGAAACACCGGCGGCGAGGTATGCTCCATGAATCCCTGTTACATCCCTCTTTCTCTCTCTCTCTCCCTCTCTTTCCCAGCTCTTGGTCAGAGGAAGTTCTCGCTCTGTTTAAATTCCCGACTGCGGTCTGGCGTGTGTTGAGGGGTTTGGGGAGTGGCGCATGCGCAGTACGGGCGCGTTAATGGCGACTTTAGCTTAATTGGGCTAAATTCTAAGTAATTAACGACATTACAGCTTCACTGCACGATGGTTGAATGTTAAATGAATTTGACAAAGTCAACATAAATATAATTTTAACATTTTTATGATGACTTATACTGAGATTGAAGAATTGACGCTTACTATTAGCCCCGGGGCTCATCGGAGTAAATTTTAGAGCGTAAACAATATCTATTGCCCTATTTATTAGGGCTGGGTTAAAAAAAAAAATCGATTAATCGATTTTAATCGATTTTTTTGTTAATAGGACGATATCGATTCATAAATCCGAAATTCGATCTTTTTTTTCCTTCTTTTCCCAACAACTTTACCTGAGCTCATGCACCACAGGTGATTACGTATTTACGTGGTTACGTGCGAGTTAACACACTCGCACGTAAAACAAATGTAAAAACAACATGGCACTGAAATCTAAAATCTAAAACTAGAGTCCATCTTGTAATTTCGGGTCAAGTCATGTTAAATAAAAAATGCATGATGGATTAATATGACGGCCTTGAGTACGGTAAATTTGTGATGGAAATATATTGGAACTATATTTGATATGACAAAAACTGAATTGAAAACTGAAGCGAATCGTGAATTGAATCGAATCGAACCCTTGTGAATCGAATCAAATCGATTTAGAAAATTTGAATCAATACCCAGCCCTACTATTTTTCTTAATGAAATATATAGTTTCTTTGCTTTGATGCAAAATAAAAAATATATTATGCTATTTCATCTTTCTATGAAACAAATTACCTTTACATAACGTTAATATTAATGAGTACACATTGTTGGTCTGATATTAGCATAATTATGGGATATTGCTCATTTTTTTCTCCAATAATTAAAATCCGATAACACAATGCCTGGATTTTGACAAATTTTGACTCCGAGATGTTTACCTCGATGTTTTGGGGCCAAACAGTAGCTCATATCAGCATTGGTTGTTATCGGTATCGTTGGATTTTGGGAAAAAGTGTTTGGACAATATTGACGATATAAGATACTGACAAAAGTTAATGTCTGACAGCCATAGCCTTATTTCTGAGCCAATATAATCGGCCTGATGTTAGCATTATCATCTGATATCGAATAGATTGATACCGATTTTACCTCTGATGATGAAATTGCGTTAGCATATTACCTGGGTGCACTTAGGGTACGAAGACATTTATCTCAGTTTTGGGGGCAAACGGTTCCATATATCGGTATTGGTCGATATTGGTATCTAAAATTACGTTTTTGTTGGATATTGGGAAAAAAAAATGATTGCACATCCCTAATTTTCGTCTGCGTAATATATGTATATTATTACTTTTTGTATGTCTTTTTTAATGTCTTTTTTGTACATGTTACATGACATTTTCTTATTCTGGGAACCAATTCTAAATTATATTCAAATAGCCATATGGTCCTAACAAACATTTAATGTTTGTTAGAAACAGAAAGTCCCAAATGTTAGAAACAACAAAAGGATAGGAGGAGAAAGCAAACAAACAGAAAACAAACCAGAAGAACCAGCAAAAGGTGACACGAGGGCAATGATTGTCTGTTTATTTCTTAAAATTAGGCAAAGCACTAGCTTAACTCTGTGTTCTTCTGACGTTTGCGAAAGTTCTCCCTCTTCTGTTTACTCCCTGTGTCAAAAACAAATGCAAACACTCATGTTAGGTCAATCTGGAAGTCTTAATTGACCACAGCTATGAATGTGGATTGCAAACATTCCAAAACAGTGTACCCCACCCCCAACTGTGTGTCGGGATTGACGCCTGCTCCCACTGTGACCTGGAAAAGCATTAGCAACTAGATGAGAATGAAAAGATGTCTCTGTCTTATTTATCTGCTTAGAAAGGGATCCTAAGCTATCCAAGTTCCTTTTCCAAACGCTCCCAAACACCATTAACTTCTGACCAGGGACCCATTTTGCAAGCCAACACACTGCAAAATATGTACAAAAACAACAATGTTTGTTTATATATTTAAATGTTTTGTTTACTATTCAATAATATTGCATTTTTTTCACATAGAAAAGTTTTAAGAAAGACGTTTTCAGAACTGTATACGGTATTCTCCTCCAGATAACAACTTTACAAGGACCTTTTGACAAATTATTTATTCATATATATGTATGTATATGTATATACAGTATGTATGTGTATATATAGTGTGGGTGCATTATATAACATTATATATGAATATATGCACGTATATATATACAAATTTAATGGAAATACTTGGGTGTAGGCATATATATGTGTAAGTGTGTATATGTAAAATACTGTATTGCATTTGAAATATATACACGTAATATAATAATATAAATAATATAATTCACGTGGTTTTTGTTTTTAACGGCTGGGCATGTATATGTATATATGTATGTATGTAAATATATATATAAATATATGTATATAGAAATATATTTATATATATTGTATATATATTTTAATACAATTTATATGAATGTACATGTACATCTTTATGTATATGTACTGTATATAGTATTGGCGTTATATATATGTATAAATATATGTACAGTATGTATATATAAAAATATATATACATATATAGATACCAAACATAGATGATTGTGAATGTATTGCTTGTGATAATATTAACAGATTCAATAGGTGACACTATAGGAAGAAAAATACATCAATTATGCATAAAGGAAATAGAAAGGTTTTTCAGTTCATCCATCCATGTCTCAGGAAGTGGTATATTCCGGGAGGGGGCCTCCCAGTGGGTCTCCCCATTGTCCCCCCTAATGTCCACATCAACAGAGCCAGGCTTCTCTTTGTGTCAGACAGCTGTTAAACAGTGGGGACATCTCTGTCCACAGAGACACCCTCTTTTGTGATCAGAGTCAGAGGTTGGGCAGGAAGGAGAGTGTCAGTGGATGGAGTCAGCACTTTGGCCCCTGGTGGCTCCATCATGCTGTCATTACCGAAATGAATAGCAAGGGGCCTCGACCGCAAACACAGAGACAGCAAACTGGGTTGGAACCACGGATTTGTGGAAATACTGTATAAATATATTCTAATATTTTTGCAAAACCAGATGGCTGTGTTTGATAGTTGTGAGTCTGGGTCTGGACTCACTGTCCACAGGCAGTCTGACAGTATGGGGTGGTGTGATTTGGGTGGCAGTTGTGGAGACTGGTGCCCCAAACACCAGTTGACGGATAAGAGGATGGAATGACTGAATATATTACATTATATTACAATACATCTGGCAATGCATTTATATATTTACAGGAACTAACAGTGTAAAAAATGTATCTATGTATTTTTATATAAATAGATATATGCAAACACATTCAGTACATACAGCCATTGTGCATCCTATATACATAGATAAGTAACGTATACTCAGAATACGTATACTCAGTGGGGACTGTTTGTGGGGACAGTTTGTGTTTATATATTTGTGTACATATAAATATAAGTAAACATGTATATGTGTCAGGTCTCTGACAATGTTTGTTGATATATGAATTTGTTGATATACATGTGTATATATACTCAATATCTGTATAATATATTTTATAAATATATATATAATATTTGTGTAGTGTATTATATATTTTTGCATATATATATAAAACATTGTTAGACAAAAAAGTTTTAATTTAGTGACATTTATCTACATATATTGTCAGACCATTTAGTGAATTTAGTGATATATTTATTTATATATTTATACATACTGTATATATACTGCTATGTATAGAACATCATTACACACACACACGTACATATATATTCAATGTATTCTCTCGATAATATATACATATCAATGTATTCTCTCTATATCTCAAATATATAAATAAATCATAATAAATCACCAATGCTCCAGATTTCAAATATTATATTCATATATATATACGTATATATACATATATACATATATATGTTAAATGCTGCAATATGTGTGCCAACATTCTCATGTCATTACAATTTTTTTTACCTTTCACTTTTGTGCACTGTTTTTAAAAAATCTATATGTCTTAAGTCTGTGTGTGTGTGTGAGAGAGTGAGAGAATTATGTCCAACGATGGAGGACGCTCAGTGCACGTGGCATAGAGAGACTCTTGTTTGCAGACTGACCTTCAGTAGAAACCCTGAGGCCATCACGTCTGTCACTCTCTTACCACCCAACTGGTTCCCAGCAGCTCCCAGTATAAAGCTCCATTGTCATTGTCATGATGGATGTCGTGAGACGGCATCGGCTCTCGTTCTCCGTCAGGTCTCCACTGTGCGAATGCTGCTTCACCACATTTAAATGACTGATGTAACTGTGCGTTTGTATCGCTGTCAATTAAGTCGGGGCAAAACTTTTAAGGCAATGAGTCACATGATTGTCATAGTAACTCAATACTGTGCAAAAGACCTTGGTAGGTACGGTACACAGAGTATATTTACTGTATGTTCTTTAACTAACAGTAAACCAGGGATCCCAAGCCTCTGCACGCGATCAGAACAGTGAGTGAGCGATTTAAGAGGAGGAGTCGTCTGAGTCTCTGCGTTGGCAGTGGAGTGACACTATGTGCTATGATAACATTAATATTAAATGTGTGAAAATTTCAATATCAAATTCTTCCTTAGCCGAATTAAGTCCATGATGTCCTGTGGGATGTCCATGATGTCTTGGGGAGTAGGGTCCTTGGGGAGTTGGGTGAAGTCCTGAGTCCAGCCTCCGAGTCTCTGTCCTAGGAATAACAGGTCCAGGTGTTGAGTCTACTGCAATGTTTGAAAGAGGAATAAAGAGACATTAAAGGAATGGGAAGGGGAAAGAGAAAGTGGACAGCAATAGAGGACTCAATGTGCCACAGCACCCCCTATGTCCTCAGCCTACATCAGCATATCTAGAACCTTAGGTCCGTAGGCCATTATGGGCACTGTTGAACAGTTGAGAAGTTTTAAAGAGACAGCACCACCCTCAGAGGCTGTCTGAAGGGGTATTGTCCCCACAATCGCAGCAACCTCAATGAGAACATGGTTTCCGTCATTATTGCTATTGTGTGCCCTTGAGCAAGGTGACTAGTGTAACCTGTGGATATACCGCCACAGTCTCAACATCCATCCATCTTCATCCGCTTATCTGGAGCCAGGTTGCGGGGGCAACATTTGGAGGAGGAATACCCAAACTTCCCTCTCCCTAGACACTTCCTCCAGCTCATCTGGGGGAATACCAAGGCGTTCCCAGGCCAGCCGGGCAACATAGTCGCTCCAGCGTGTCCTAGGTCTTCCTGTGGGTCTCCTCCCAGTGGGACATGACCCAAACACCTCCCGTGGGAGGCGTCCAGGGGGCATCCGATGTAGATGCCCAAGCCACCTCAACTGACTCCTATCGACGTGGCAGGATTGCCCTGCCACCCTGCGAAGAAAGCTCATTTCCGCCGCTTGTATCCGGGATCGCGTTCTTTCGGTCATGACCCAAAGTTCATAGATGAGAGTAGGAACGTAGTTTGACCGGTAAATTGAGAGCTTCGCCTTTTGGCTTAGCTCTTTCTCCACCACGACGGATCGGTACTGCGCTGGCTGCCCCGATCCGCCTGTCAATCTCCCGTTCCATCCTTCCCTCACTTGTGAACACGAAGATACTTAAACTCCTCCACTTGAGGCAGGATCTCTCCCCGACCTGGAGGGTACTTACCATGGCCTCGGACTTAGAGGTGCTGATTTTCTCAACAGTCTCAACAGTCTCAACAGTTAATGGGAAACAATTGTTAGGAAGGTGTAGTTTCTCATGCACAGAACGCCTCATGCAAATGGTCATAATTCTTTGACTATGGAATTCATAAATACAATTGCCTTAAATAATAATACTGTTTTTTTTCTCTGAGTTATGGCGAAAAAAAGACGAAAGCTCCGAGGTCCACATCTGCTCGTGTCTGTATGTGGTATGCTCTTTAATAAATCCTTCCTTACATGTGCGTGCGGCGTTTCACAACAAGCCATAAAAGCAACATATGTGGCCACATGTGGCCCTTATATCAGAAACGCTTAGTTGTCTGAATAGAACTTCACTTCCAATTGTGAGAACATTTAATTTTTTCTAAAAACAGACAAACTTACTTGTTTTTAAATCACAATTTGTCGGGAATTGCGATTCAACAATTACAATTGTGCATTAATGACTAAATGCAATAGTGTCCTCTAACAGAGTGGTCCACATTGGAGAGTTATTGATCATGTCATGCTCAATATAATGGACAATCGGTCATCTTCATCTTTGGTGTCACACCCAGTTAAGACCTTGATGTATTTCATAAAATTTGATGGTAACCACCGTTCCCTGTAATAAGGTTTCCAGGAGTGAACGATCTCAGGAAAGAAAATTAGATTTGTGTCAACCACAGGGAAGAGGAATGGTGACGATGATGAGGTGTATGGACCAGACTCTCAGTTCTACCACGCTGCCCCCTGTTGTTGACTCGTTTTCTCCTCCTTTATTGGTTTTTACGGTTGCAGTTCACTGCATGACTCAAAAATGGTGGAAAACTCAGCTTTCACTGTCACAATTTTGAGCTTCCTGTGATCATTAAGTTGCGACGCACTCTCATAGAATTCAAACCAAGCAAATTAATTTTCTACAAAAAAAGCCTTTGAAAAATCACAGTGTATGCCTTTCAAAATAAGAGATTTTCAACAGCAGATTATTATTTAGCTGATTTTTGGTCCATGCAGGATGGGTCCGCGACCCAATTTTGGGGCAGGACCCGCCAGTTGAGAACCACCAGTGTAGAGGTCCTTAGTCATTAGTTTTATCTTCTACTGTGCATTGATGGATGGACCTGTCGCTGTGAAAATGATGGTTTTATTCAATCATTTACTGTTTACACCTGAAACTGTGGTCAATGTCTCAGAAGCCTATGTGTAATTCCAGTAAATCTAGGAAAACCGAGGCATTGAGTTATCGATCTTCATTATCGGAGGAAGCATCAATATAATGACTGCGTCAATACGTCACAACACATGCTATGTAATAAACTACTCTTCCTACGGAATAACGTCATTACGTCACAATAAAACCTTACTGTTGTTAAAGTTTTAAAGTTGTTAACCTCCAGAAACAAGTTTTTATTAAAGCCCTAAAAGTTATACGTGAAAGAGGATACGTGAAAAGTTCATTCCGAACCACTTCGTGCTGTGTGGGGATGCGGAAGTGACGTGTGATCTAAGTGGGCGGAACAAAGGTGTTATTTACATTGGACAAACCGATATGACGTAAGTTGTCGTGGCCGAGTGGTTAAGGCGATGGACTAGAAATCCATTGGGGTCTCCCCGCGCAGGTTCGAATCCTGCCGACAACGATAAATATTTTCTTTCCTCTTCTTCTCGCATTATCTCCCCCGTTAAAATAGCGAAACGCATATATTAAAGAGATCATTTCAGGGAAATAGTCTCCTGTAGCTCTATCAACACGCTATAAAACAATAAAAAAGTAAAAATAGGAGCGCATCGTAAGATAGAGAAAAAACTAAATTTCTGGAAACTGAATATTTGGTCCTTGCTAGCTATTAGTATGTCTTTTTTTACTAAATTGTATGTGCAACATATCCCATAGTGGTTGGGTGAAACAGCAGAGTGTAGCACTGCCATCTACTGTCGGTAAAAGGTAGAAGGTTCCATTAAATGGCTCGTTACTGGAATAAGTGTAGTGTGACATGAGTATAACTTTAGTACATTTATTCTTGTTATCCATAGAAGTTCCGCTTAAACTTATTTAGATGTAAGAGTCACGTGATTTGTGTTCAAGCATTAAGCTAATATGAAATATGCTCCTGAAAAACACAGTTCAAATGCCTTTAAATTGCTAATTTAGACAAAATTGCGCATTTCCGGCTGGTGGTATTTTTTTAGATACTAAAAAAAAAAGGTTAAAAACAGCGCTCTGCCCTATTCAGCCTAGCAAATCGATCGATCGATCCTATCAGGGCTCCACGTTTGTGTCTACCATACATACATAACGCTATGACGTAGAGTACGTGCTGACGTACAGCACGTGGTCACACGGTTGCCCGAGTGTTGATGGGGAGTGCGGGTTTTGTAACATCGTCCTGGACGTTCACACCGGATATATAACACATTTCAGCGTCTCTGAGAAAGGTCAGACCGATTCTTTTTGGACAAAAATGTCACTTTTGTGATTGTGTTATAAGTGATATTCGATATATTCGCTAGGTGGTGTGTTATAGTTGATAACGGCCGGTCACTCTGTAACAACCTTGATCCTCTTTTACTTTATTTATTTATTTTACTTTATTTATATCAAGCCGCGATTTAATTGTAAGGTAATGGACCAGGCTCGGCTCTGTGTCCTAATATTATTCGGAATGACCATGTACCAATGGTGTCGCCTCGACCTTAGCGCTAACGCACCGGTGAAATGACAGCTAGGCTGCGGGAAAGGAGACGTGTTGCTTCAGCCAGTCGTTACCTCGAAGCCGGAGTTTAAAACATGACAGACAACTTCCGTATCTACTTATATTTATTTTTTACATTCTCCGTTTAAACTAAACGCAAAGTAAATCGCTGAATGTTGAGATTTTAACTGTTTTCAGTCAGGCTAGGCTAAGCTAATCTCCGTAACGTCCTCTGTTTCTGCTTTTCTATGGGATTTACCGGCAGATATGTGCCCTTCGATTAATACTACTGCCCTCTACTGGTCACGTTTTTTAACCAGATATTTAGTGTTTACACAAGACAGGATACAAAAACGTGTAAATGAACAAAACTTCTTATTTATGCAGAACCAGAACTAGTATATATGTCATACAGAACTTCAAACATTGTCAATGGTGTCTAATAAAAATCCGATATGTACTGTATATATATGTGTGTGTATATATACGTATATAAGCATAGCCGCATACACACACATATACAGTATATATATACAGTGTATATATATATTTATATATATATATATATACAGTACATTATATACAAGCACATATCCCATGTCCATACAGTATATTTGTTATATTTTATTGTATGTATATGTGTATATATGTTTATGTATATGTATATGTATGTATGTATGTATGTAGTGTCTCTTACTATTTTCAAGGACCGGTCGTTAAGTTGTGGCAGCTAAATACCCCTTGACAAAATGAAATTTCCGGTGTTCTGAAATATTTTCCTACCTATAAAATCTTCCTACCCAAATTAACTGTGAAGGGTCAAAACAAGGATTTCTTAACTGCTGCAAACAGCATATAATTATCTGCTACCAGACTGGTATAAAACATACATGTATGTTAATATAAAGGGAGGACAGTGGATTGGTGTTTTTTTGACATTCCCTTTGTTGTCTAAACAGGACAGGACAGGGCAGGATGGGAGCGTCTTCGTCCACACCGTCTGCTCCTACAGTCCAAGCACAGGCTGTGATGACTTCCCCTCCTCAGGGCTGCCCGATGCACCAAGAAGCCAAGCCAGTCGCAGGTACGTTTCAACAGAACAGATAGAACGTCAGCTTGTCTTAACACTCCTTAGTTGAAAAGTTCATTTCACACCTCGGTGATTAACAAGAATTTTAAATAAATCCATTTTGATGAATATATATTTATTGTGCTTTGTTTTTGTATGTACTCTCAGTGACTCCACCTTCAGAGTGCCCCCTTCACCAAGCAGCACCTGTAAATGGTAATTGATTTATATGTCTATACATATATATATATATTTCAATATTTGCCTAGAGTACAGAAAAGGTCAGAAGGAGTTGTCTTGTGTTTCTGTAGATTCAGTAGAGATGGCAAGGTGCCAAGGAGGAGATTGGGGTTTTGAATGGGGGAAGTCAGGAGTGGCAGAAAAGTACATTAGATTGGTGCATGACATGTGTGAAAGTAAACTACTAAAATCGGTCTATATTAGCTCAAAAAGTTTGATAGTAGGATGACGTCAAATCCTAGATGATGTCAAATCTCAGATTTCTGAGTACTACAGTACTGCAATCTCCATGTCATACTGTTAATTACGTAACAAGTCTATCTCTACGGCTGATCAGATAAATGTTAATGCAGAAGAACAGAGAAGGTCACAAGGAGCTGTGTTTTTGTAGATTTAGAAAAGGCCTAAGACATGGTACCAAGGGACAAACCGTGGTTTGGTATGAGGAAGTCAGGAGTGGCAGAGAAGCATGTTAGATTGGTGCAGCACCCGCTTGATATATCGTCCTTGTCGTCTGTAGCATCTCCCCCATCACAGTGTCCTATGCACAAAGCGGAAGCTGGTCCAGCCCACCAGGAGCGAGCCTATGAGTTTGTGGAATGTCCCATGAAAGCAGCAGCTGCGGGCGCAAAGGACGACATCGACCCAGCTAACATGGTAAGGGGTTTGTTTTTGAGAGCAATTGACAACTTTTCTATTATTGGTACAGTCTGGCAGCCAGGTCTGCCTCAAGACGATTGGACTATTGAGTCAATAATTTCCTTTCTGCGCACAGATGCCTCCCCCCAACCAGACTCCATCGCCTGGTCAGCCATTCCCTTTGTCCGTCAACAGAGAGGAGTCCAACATACCCCGACATGGTGGGGATAAGAACTGGGTTTATCCATCGGAACAAATGTTCTGGAACGCCATGCTGCGTAAGGGGTTAGTTCAGTGATTTTTTTTTTTCCAACCATCGTAGGGTCACCTGGATTTCCAATGGAGTCAAGTCACATTAAAATGTGTAATTGCTATTATATTTTCACCAAGTGTCTTAAGTTGTTAAAGCAGGGTTTGTCGTACATGTGGCTCATGGGCCAAAATAGGTCCACTAATGGGTTCAATCCACCTCAGTTGATGTATTTATAATTAAAAAAATGGTTTGACGCCCATGTGCAGTATACCAAGTTTGATCATTGGTATACCGTAAGCCGATTTGTTGTGGAATACTGTATTTGTGTGGTCCCCCTGCAGATGGCGCTGGCGTGAGGATGACCTGGCCGCTCAAGACATGACCAATATTATCAAAATTCACAACAAGAACAATGAGCAGGCCTGGGAGGAGATCCTGAAGTGGGAGGCCCTTCATGCAAGGTGAGACACGAAGCACAAGCTTCAGTCTAAGAAAATAATTTTTTTTTTCTATATTTTAACCGTTCCTCCCTCCTAACTCGATGTCACAGTGAATGTCCATGTGGTCCAACGTTGAAGAGATTTGGCGGGAAAGCTAAAGAATACTCACCCCGCGCTCGATTGCGTCACTGGATGGGGTGAGTTTCTCAGATTCCCTTAGACTTGGAACTTTTAGACATGTAAAAACGTGTCGTGGCGTCATCTTTGAAACTTTGCCGTGTCAACTCCCTCAGTTATGAGCTGCCCTTCGACCGCCACGACTGGATTATCGATCGATGTGGGAAGGAAGTCCGATACGTCATCGATTACTATGAGGGCGAAATCAACAAGGACACGTATCAGTTCTCTATCCTGGATGTACGTCCGGCCTTTGACTCTATAGAAGCCGTCTGGGATCGCATGAAGGTGGCCTGGTGGCGATGGACCTCCTAGAGCGCACGCACAAAGACGTCAAATTGCGATGTTTCTTTTTGTCCATTTTTTTCTCTTGTTTTTTTTTCCCCCCAAAATTTCACAAAAGGACATGGTTTTTGTTTGTCTGTTTGGCACACTCACTGTATATCTGGTCTGCGGCGGTGCCCAGAAACCCAAGTAAATGTTCGCTAAGAAATTGGACATCTATAGGGATGTCCGATAATATCGGTCGGCGTAGTTAGCGATCGGTTTTTCCTGCTATAATGAAAATCCAACAGATCCCTGAGTTTTGTCCAATTTACTCGGATCTTGCACAGAGCTCTGAAACCTTTAGCTCCATTTTGGGGGCAAACAGCACCATGTACTGGTCGGTATCAGGAAATTCAGTCTTTGGAAATCGGCAAAAATTTAAGTTGGACGACCCATAGATCTGTGCGTACAGATAATGAAGTAAACTTGCACGCCATCAGGCAAACAAACCCTTTTTTTTTCTTTTCAGTCGTTTTTTTTTCTATTTATTTCACCAGTTTTTCCTTCAAGTGTAAATGCTGTAAAGAAAATTTAGCGAACATGAGGCTAACTGTTTCCTTCATGTAGAAAAAAAGAAAATCTAAAAGTTGTAGATTAACATCGAGACCCCATCAGAGCTCGTTGGTCCTCGATTTCTCCAGGTCAAAGGAAAAACGTTAAGTTTTTCACGAGCGAAGAAACTGCGGTGGATCAACAGTATTATTATACGAATCGTTAACGGTTTTCCTCTTATAACGAAACCCGTAAACGATGCCTTAAACACTGATGTCGGCATATATCGGTACCGGTTGATATGGGAATAGGAAATTGTCTGGATTATATTGGCTATTGGCTCAGACGTAAATGACTCTTCCGTTTTGATCTGTTTGTTATATTTATTTGATGAAGGACGCTGTAAGACTCCTGTATCTTCTGTTCTTAGAAAAGTTCTTTCTACCAAAAATATTTTACTCTGTAATTCTATCATGACTAATAATAAAGACATTTATTCCCTCACTTGGCTTTTTCGAAAAGTTAAGTTTGGCAACCGGGAAACTACGTTGGATCAGACAAAGAGTGGTTCACTAAAAAACTAGGGAACTAGGGGTTGACTCCGGTAACACGATGCCCTAGTTTTGTCAAATTTTCCAGAATTGCACGTAGGGTTCGGAAATGTTCACCTCAGATTTTCGGGCAAACGGAAGCACATATCAGTATTGGTCTGGGGTTGGGGCTTGCAGGCCACATCGGCCATCACATGGGACCCAGCCCAGACCAAGGAAGCAATGTGAAACCACCTTTGAGTAGGCCTTGAGATTTGTGTGGCATGCGGGACCCCGATAGCTCACTTTGGCTAAAAGGCCAAGGGATGCCACCTTGCCGGGGGGAAGGGGCCTGAGCTTGTGGAGCAACATTGACTAGATACACCTCCATCTAATCTCTGGGACCCCTTCCCAAGAGAACCGGGAGTCTCTTTTACTCAGGAGTTTCTCAAGGTTGGAGGCTGAAAAAGGGATACGGGATATAGGCTGCCAAAACGATCTTTCTCCATAGGGTGGCAGTTCAATCCCTTGGAGATAGGTCAAAGGAGTTTTGTCTCCACATCGAGTCAGTTGAGGTGGCATGGGCGCTTACATCATACGCCCCTGGATGCCTCCCTCAGGCGCTCAGAACCTGTCGCATTAGGAGGAGACCCAGGGGAAGACCCCGGGCAGCCACTATTGTTGCTCAGCTGGCCTGGGAATACCTCAGTATTCCCCCAGATGAGCTGGTAAAGTGTCTAGGTTTCAAACTCGAATTATGGTTTATCCATAGTTATTAAATAGTATAATATTAGTATTAAACCATGTTCACGAGAAACCATAGTGACTTAAGATGCAGGTGCACTCAATGTTGTAGTTTTTAAAAATAGCACAAGAGGGAGCTGTTTGACAAATCATTTTGTGAACAAAATGATATTCTTTTCTTTGCACATATAAATATCAGCTGTCAACTTTAAATTAATAACCTCGAGATTATAAAACATATCTACAAGTGAAGTATTTCTCAAACCAAAGTCATGTTTTCTGAATATTTTTTCATATGAATATATTTTTCAGACCCTCAAAACGCTTTACCATGTGTTGACCATCCCTAACATTCAGGATACATGTGACTTTTTTCTGATAAATTGCTTAATTACATTTTGCTTATCACGACTTTTTTTGCCTTGTCTTTGTGACTTTTTGTTCAAGGTGTCAAACATAAGGCTCTCTGGCCAAAATTGGCTCGCTACAAGATATAATCCGGCCGCTTGAATTCTGAATGTTAAAAAATTCATAATAATCATACATGTTTAATAACGTTTGTAATGTTTTAATTATTTTTAGATTATATTTTATTGAACTATTTTTGAATACACAGATTTTCAACTGGTGGTTCGCAACCCAAAAGTGGGTGGTGGGTTCATTTTTAGTCAGTTGTGTGACAAGTTTTTAGTGCGTTGCAGACTTCTTTTTTGTGGCTCACAGGTTTGTTTTTATTGGGTCTCTGGTCAGTTTTTAGCAGGTTTTTAGGTGAGTCACCATTTCTGTTTTTATTGGAACATCAGTCCATTTTTAGTGGGTCTCCAGTCTATCTTTACTCAGTCTTGGGGCCAGTTTAGTGGGTCACTGATTTCGTGCTTGCAATCCCAGTTTTTGTCGTTAGTTGATTCGTTTTTGTTCCATTTTTATTGGGTTGCAGGTTTGTTTTTGGTGGGTTCCATTTCAAGTGGGTTGCGATTGTTTTTTTTTTTTCGTGGCACGTGGGAGCCTTTTTTGCGGGTGGTGAGCCTTTTTAATTGGGTCTCCAGTCCGACTTTAGTTGGTCAAAGGGCCGTTTTTTGGGGTCGCTGAATTAAATGGCTGTCCCGTTTTTATTGGGTTGCTAGTGGGTTATAGAGGGTCATGGGTATGGCCCTATTTGTCTGCTGGAGTCAGACGTGTCGCGTATGATCGTACAGTGTGAGCATCAGACGGCTGCCACGATTGGAAGAAAACTCGCACGGTGTACGCCCACCTTATGTCTCCTGCCCTGTGAGTCGGGCAATTCCTCTTAGTGTTGTTGGATCACTGATTGGGGGTTAGGTCTTCGCCTCACTTGCTGGAAGTAATGTGAGCACATTGATTTCCCGAGTGCACACAAGAGTCCAGTGAGCAGATGTCCAAACAGTCCCTGGTGTTGTCAGTGAAACTCCGATATTTTATCATAGCTCTGTGTGTTGCCCATTTCCATAGCAAAGACAGACCGTTCTCGCAGCCTGTCTGCCACCAGCCAACACCCCCGCACCATCGTCATCACCCTGTCCTGCTTACCACATGTCTACAGCTCCACTGTCACCAACATCTTGTTAGAGAGAAAAGGGGAACGACTGCATTTTTTGACATTATTGACACTGAAAATGTGTGAAATGTCTTATCGGCCGATCAATTTCTACCTGTAGTTAATTCAGATTCTTTATTTGTGCCAGACGGGAGTGGAAGGAGGAAGACATTTGCTTTTCAATTAATTCCAGGTGTAATGAGTTGGACATGCTGGGCCAAAACCAAACTCGGTGGAAAATGATTCCAAATGTAAAAGAGATAAATTGATAAATCTGTACAGAAGGAAAGAAAAGTGAACGGACAACTTGTCACTACTCTGACCACTGCATTGAAACCCCCTGTGGACCAGTGTTGTCGCACACTGCCACCTGCTGTGGTAACCTGGTAGGTGATGGACTCGAACCTCAACTTTCTGATCCAAAGTCCACTTCCTGAGTCAACATGCCCCTCATTATCCATATCATATATATGTGTGTGTATATTAAATAGCAAAATTAATATATATTTATGAAAATATATACATATATTACTGGTGCTGATGCAGCATCACTAATATATTAATGGTGATGTTCAATTTGTGAGCTCTTTTAGCAAAAAGCATCTGCCAAATGTATGCAATATATACAGTATTTATATGCATATACATGTAAATATATATATATTTAGCCATATGTCTGTGCAGACATATGCACCACAAATGTGTTAGTGATGCTATAAAATACACAGCTAATATATATTTGTATATATGTAAATATATGTACATATATACATATATAGTACTACAACTGATGTAGAAATAGCTATATATTAAGGATCCCGTTTTATATATAGACATATATGTAGTGTATATATATATATACATATATACAGTATATATATATTTACACACACATATACTTATATATATGCACCACTACTACATATATGTATATATATATATATATATATATACTGTATATATAAAATACTACAAATGATGTAGCATTACTAATATATTAATGTCCCTGTTCTACATATACATATATGAAGTATGTATATATAATTAGTACCAAATTGAAACTGTTTTTGTTGGAGGCCTTATTTGTGTATATATTTATATATTTATTTATATATTTTGATATCCAAATATATTAAACATATTAAATATATAAAAATACATATATATAAATTATTCTTATTGTATTTATTTTTACTTTTATCT
>JAFBJS010011293.1:8868-63314 GCA_016785265.1 Paraplagusia blochii | reverse complement strand
CCACAATTGTACAAACACATCATTGGTATTTGCGATAGATAGATAGATAGATAGAAAATTTCTATTGATTCATGCTTATATACAATACTGCTTCCTTGGTAACAGATGAGTTCTGTTGTTTTAGTTTAATGTAAATAGGTTTTTCACCAGACGGCCTGTGGAAACTATATTATACCTTATATACCTTTAAATATCTGTCACTATATTTACTGTGACCATATTTACTGGCACACAATAACCTAAACGAAGAGGCTATTTCAGTTTAATTCTATTCTGTTTTTATTTTATTTATTTTTCTTTAATTAAGAAAATGGCATGGAGTGCGACAGGATTCTTGTGAATTCTAGGCTTAAAACATTGCAATAAGGAGCCACACTGTTCAGCGCATATACACAAATGGTATTTATGGTTCATCCAAAACAGGAAGTACAACTCCCTAGAAACTTCATAAAGTAATGTTCTCAATCTGCTTGGCGCACAAGTCACATTCACAAACCCTACCTCTCTATGATCCTAAATATTATACAGTATATTTTTCACATGATTATTTCCCCTCCTTCACCACCCTGTGAAATTAGCGCGTGTCTATAGGAGGGTGAGAAGCGGAATTGTCAGAAGGATGCTGGAGACCTGACTGAAGATCTTCCAGGAATGCTCTGGCTTTGTTGTGCTGCTCCCCCAGCTCTGCAGTCAGGGCTAATGGCTTTAGCAGGGGCAGGTACACAAAGCTCCAGTGGCCACAAACCGGAGCTGGACAAAGTTTATTGTTGACATCTGGAATTTCTTTCCTCCCCTTCATTTTTATTTTCTTCCTCTTCTCCTTCCTTTTTTTCCTCTTTTTGATTGAGGACTGACTTGCCCAGTACAGTATCCATCACCATAAAAGAGTCAGCCAACTAAATATAGACGTTTGTTTTCTTCTGTCTGTTCTGGTGCTGCGTACTTCTTTTTTTTTGTACCACATGTGATATCATGCCCTCTTTTGACCACATTCTGGACAGTGTCACACTTGGCAATCGTCGCTATGTTCGCCTTCATCTCTTACTGCAGATCAGCTGACTCATACCCTGTCAACATGTCAGACTGGGCATTGATCTGACCACAGCACAACAGCTAAGGATCTCGCACACTGTCATTATACATCTGATAATGGCATTTACCAATCAGCCAGCTTTGTTAAATATTCCACTTTTAACGCACAGACCTCTGACAGTGAAACTGTGCCGTGTGCTGACTTGGATTATTTTAGTCTTATTGTTTGCTGTCTCTGTCTCATGTTTCTTCACATCCATCACTTCTCATTTTCAAAAATACTGGCACAGGCCATGTCCAACAAAGTTTTTCCCAAGAAATGTCCACACTCATTTAGGACAAAAAAGAAAACGCACGCACAGAGTGAGACAAATTACATGTGAGGTGGTGAGTTATTTTCGTAACGCCATAGACAGAAGATAAGAAATATCATATAAATGTACATGGAAAGTACATTTAAACAAAGGATTCCATCTACTGGCTCGTTAATGTTTGACAATATTATCTGTTGTTCTAGTGAAACTGTTTCAGGTCAAATTTGAAGGAAATTAAAAGATAAAGCACGAGGGAGGTGGTGGTGGTGGGGGGTTGGGAGGTCTGGGGTTGAGAACACCAAATGCATTGATAAGTATACTAGACATGGACCTAATATTGATGACTGTCAAACACTTACAACCAGTTTGTAGCAGACAGTTGTGCTGTTGTCAATTTTGCCCCACATGGAATTTCAGGAACAACAACTTCTGATAAAGTGCTTTGGGTCAGAGACAATGTCTCTGTCATTGGCGTTGAACTTCAGGGTTCACCTCTGGGCAAGATCAAATCCACCAATCCACCAAGATGGGTGGAGTGGTAACCCTTTCTGGGTGGTGAGAGAAAGGCTCATGCGGATCTGGAACAGTGCAGTGTGATTTGGGTGTTGGTTGTGGAGACTGCTGTCCCGTAAATGTGGTAATGGATAAGAGGATGAAAATGGATGAATTGTTGGATGGATGGGCATATTCTGAAAACTACTACTACTACATAGAAATGTATTGCTTTTACAGGTCATAATTTATATAATATTTAATGTAGGAATATTACACACATACTTCTTCTCCTTTCAGCTTGTCCCTTTTCTCAGGGGTTGCCACAGCGAATCAACAATTTCCATCTCCCCCTGTCCTCTGTATCTTCTACTCTGACTCCAACTACCTTCATGTCCTCCCTCATTGCATCCATCAATCTCCTCTTTGTCTCCTACCTGGTAGCTCCATCTCTAGGATCATTCTTCTACCAATGTATCCACTGTCCCTCCTCTGAACATGTCCAAACCATCTCAGTCTGTCTTCTCTAGCTTCTTTTCCAAACCTTCCTGTCTGTGTTGTCCCTCTAATCACCTCATTCCTGATCCTGTCCATCCTTGTCTCTCCAAAGGAGAACCTCAGCATCTTTAACTCCTCCACCTCCAGCTCTGTCTCCTGTCTTCTACCTATTCCTAGTGTCTCTAATCCATCCATCATAGCTGGTCTATCAACTCTCCTGTAAACAATACTACACACATACAGTAACCCGTAATTTCATTTACATTCTTTTCCCACATGTATATAATTAGACATCACAGTCAGGGCCACACGTTAGTAATGACGTGTAGACAAACAGGAAGCTGCCGTTCAGACAGGAAAAACACAACACAACAACAACTCCTCTGCTGACATCACAGCTTGTAAATCTGCAGGGAAACTGTCTGCGGCCCCACAAGGAGGATGTTCCTTCCCTTTGTGTGTGCGCCTGGGGAGTAAAATTACCTGCAGCTAAATTTTTGGGTGGAGGTGCAACTCCTTGCATTGTCTCAAAATGTGTTTTTCCATACCTAAGGTCCACATGCTGAAGGGTGTGGTCTGTACTGTATGTGCCGACATGCCTCCTTGCCACCTTCTTCCTTGCATGTCAACAGCTCTACAACCTACCGCAGTCAGCTTCAGGGACCCGGTGCCCCCCGTGCCTTTGGGGTGTACACTGTAAAGAGGTAGTGTTCTGCTACAAGGAAATGTTTGGCCTGGTGACTTTACTCCCTTCAGTGGTGTTTGTTAGCCCAGGCCCATGTGAGTGCTCAGTGCTCAGTAGGCTTCTTCAAAGAGCCCCAGCTTCCAAAGCAGGAAGTCTAGCTCTGTGCTGTTTGGAAACGAGATGAAGCAGACAGGAAGGAAGGTAATCCACGAACACGCAACAGTGCTACTGTACACACACAGGCATAACCAATCAGTCTCTCCTGACACCCACAAAAACGTGAGCAGTCAATGGCCTTGACCACCTTTGAGTTTGATTTATTCCTTGTTTCACGCTGGGAGGATGACAAAGTGATTGCCACCAACTAAACGACTCCAGGTTCCTGTTCCTGTGTGTGAATCAGCGAACAAAAACACCCTGAAGGTCAAGGTGGAGGAACACAGTCCCTGCAGCCGTTACACAAAATTAGATTCTTACAGTTGAGGGAGTTATTATTCTGTAATAATGGGCCCTGATGGAGAATAACTGGCGTCCAAAATCCAAAACTTTCAAAAGTCCTACACACTGAGGGAAGTATTTTAACACAGCACTGCACTGATTTCAATAAATTTATTTTAATAATGCTGCAAATATTTGCAGTACTAGTACTGAAGATCTTTCCAAGTGGTTGTACATTTTCTTTCACAAATAACATATAAATTCTGACAATTATGAATCTGGAAACGTTGGTGTTGGTGGTGTTCTTAATCAGACCACAGTGTCCAGGTGAGTTTAGGGCTCTGGGTGGTGAACACTAATGACCCTGCCTAGTGGGTGGGGCATTTACAGAAGGGGGTAAATGCTGACAAAGACCCAGCTTTGGAAAACATTAGAAAGAAAACTAACATCAGTATCAAACCATCAGTTCTTTATTCTGGTAAAATGTATTTTTAGTAAAGATTCTTTAGAATCAAACTGATAATCGCTATAGTTTATGGTTGGTTTATTTTTATAATTATTATTATTTAACAATTATTTATTTTTGGTATTGATTGTCCTTGTTGCTGCATTTGTTTCATTTTAAGAATGAAGCGTCTTTGATTAACATGAAAAGCGCTATATAAAATCGATGCATTATTATCATTATTAAGATTGAGATGAATGAATGGGATTAGTTTAGGACAAGATAAATTATCTATCAATCTGTCTGTCTGTCTGTCTGTCTTTCTACCTACCTACCTACCTACCTACTTGCCTATCTATCTCTCTGTCTATCTATCTATCTATCTATCTATCTATCTATCTATCTGTCTATCTATCTATCTGTCTATCCACCACCTACCTACCTAATCGAAAGGGAACTTTACCCAGTTATAGCATTTATTTATAGCATTTACAAAGACAAATTTAAAAGTAGAACTTATATCTGATAGAAAATTTGGAAAAGTCATCCTCCAAAAAAGGAAGCAACCCCTTCATTTGAGGACTCACTGAGTTGTTGCAATCTTAAACCACAAGAGAGCACTCTTCAATTGATTTCCATGAGAGAACCTTGATCTCACACTGCAGACCCGAGGAGAGTGAGAATGTGGCTGCAGACAAAAAAAAAAAAAAAAAAACAACCCCAAACTTCTACCTCTCCTGCTGTTGCTGCTGCTGCTGCTGCCAATGAAATCAGTAGCCTGGCCCCACTGGTCTGGTCATACTTATACAGAGTGTGGTCATATATTTTAGCAGTGAACACATTTATCTTAGAGGTGTGGTGTCTATGAGGTAAAGATGTTGTTTTCTTTGTTGTAACAGTAACCAAAGTGGAAGCTGTAGACCCATAATATATGACAGGACGTCGTGTCTGTGGTCATCAGGACATGCATCTATTCTGTGATGTAAAACGAGATGCATTTAATCAAAAATACCAACCACACACGGCACGGTGTCAGAGAGAGTTTACTCTCTGGATTTAAAGGTGCACTTCATCAACTTTAAACATCAACAAATGTCCAGTTCATTGAGACTAATGTCAGCGCTCATTAGGCCTCCATTCAGAATCTTGGGTGTACCTCGAATGTCAGAAATACAGTAGTTTTACTACAAAACCAAAAAAGCTGCAATATGTTGTAGAAGAATTTTAAAAATATATTACTAGATTAAACACTGACAAAGCAGTGCTGTTTAAAAGTCTGCTGTAGAATGTAAGTTAGCAAGATGGGTCAGACTGTCTACTGAAGCCATCAGTGTGAGTCAACAGTCATTTTTTTCCAATGTGCAAAGCAGAAAAAAGAAGATTGATTTGATATTTCCTCCCATTTTGACACACCAAGTCATAAGTTATACATGGAGCAGACGAAGCTTTTCAGAAAGTGAGAAAATAATCTGCATAATTTTTTCTGAATATATCAACAACATAGAATCATGTACTGAAAGTACATACTCATTACATATTATTCACTATTTGTACATCATTATTTACTCCTTTTCTAATAACAGCCTCTCTCTCTCTTTTCACTATGGTAGAAAAAAAAAAAATCCAAATGCTCTAATCAATCTTGTGCACACTACCTGCATGCCAGCAGAAAATTACAGTTTACACAGTGCTGGTAAACATCATGAAGCATTTACTACAATAGCCTGGAAGCTTGGAACTTACATATACAATATATATATATATATATATTAATAAAAGATAGATAGATAGATAGATAGATAGATAGATAGATAGATAGATAGATAGATAGATAGATAGATAGATAGATAGATAGATAGATAGATAGATTCACTGCAGTCCATCCCAGTGAACCAGCACTGAGTCAGAATGGTGCATGCGTGTGATAAATCAATTCATATTCATAACAAGTTATGCTGAAAGTACAATGCTGTGAAATGACTGATCCCCTCTGAGACCTGCATGCTCTCTCCCGGCCTTATTTTTCTGTGCCTATAATTTTCGGGGAGTGTGGTCAGACACTGTTGGATATATTCACTGAGAAATCCAAACTTTGGAAATATGGTAAACAAGTTCACAATTTGAGATGATGAACGTCCTGGGGCTCGGAGAGCTCTAATATTTCCTCACAATAGCAAGAGAGCGGTGCCAACAGCTGACTCCAATCATGTGTGATTATTAGCACGTGTGACCTTCCTCCCATCCTAATCTTAAAACACACACACACACAGACTTATACACACACAGCAGGACAATCAGCAGGTACTTTACTGTTAACTGCCTCAGTAATATATATAAATGAAGTTTTATAGTATCTGCAAGAAAGTCTGTTGCAAGATTCTAAACATTTTTTTTATTTATATAATACAAAATTTTGTGAAAAAAAGTATATTTACCTACATAAAAACCTTATGGGATATTTCAGCTGTCAATCAAATACAACATCTACCCCCCAATGTAGACCCTTACTTATTACACATAAAATTACCTTTTGTTGATTAGGAATTTAATGAATTAATTATTATCATTAACACCATCCTAACCCACATAACTTCTTGTGGGCTCACCACCCACAGTAAGGCTCACATTATGATGTAATGTGGTTTGGGTGGTGCCAGTTGCCAGGTGGCGGACAAGCAGATGAAAATGAATGAATGAATTACTATATTTTATTTAAGGCTTTGAATATTTTAATTAATCTTAGATCACCTTAACTAAGCTGCTCCTTATCTCATAGACGTACATTTGGACATCCATGATATGTCTTCAGGGCTCTCCTGAGAATTGCTTACAGGTTTGTCCAGTTCTTATATATGGTCTATGTTTAACCATGGAATACATTTTTCCTCAGCTGTTTTCTAGCCTCACTCTTCCAGTCCTCTTTTACAGACAGAAACCACTGGCAGTATATTGTTCTGGCTGAGGAACCTCCACATTCAGTGCCATAGTCCGTAGAGCAGCACGATCCCCAGCCAACACAGCTAATACTCCTGGCAAACTACAGAAGAAAAATCACTCCATCCCGCTCTGATCTCTCCCTGCCTGAAGCTGCTGGCTGAGCACGTTGTGTATTTTCAAATCGTTACCTAAGTTGACTTGGCTCTGAATGACTATTTTAAACCATTTACTCATTTCCTGTTTTTATTTTCCAACCCATTCAGGGAAACCTTGTGCAGAAAATTGCCCAAATGTCCACACATTACACAGGTTGTTGCACGGTGCTATTAGAGTTATTGATAGCCTTAGATTTGTGGTTCAAGGGCAACAACAGGTTTGACTTAGCATCATTATACCTCAGAAATTACACCAATCACATTTTCTTTTGCTATGCTTTTTTATTAAGGTAGAGTATGCAGGAGTTTACCTCATAGAAGGGAATTTGGATCAGTACCTGATACACCCAGAAAGTGACAGCTCTTAGCTCTCATTAAAAGCCAAAGAAGAAATAGCTGTGGGTTTGGGGGAGGGTCAGGATCAGCTCAAGAGTTTTATCTAGGCATGAGCAAAATTTAAAATCATGAGTCACAATTCCAAAACCTTGACAGGGGACAGGAGGGACAGGAGCAGAGAGATGGAGCAATGATGTGAACTAAGTTAAATAACATATACTGGTCATGAAAAAAGGCAAAAATGCTTTTATCCTTTGAGTGTTGTAGTTAAAAGTCATGAGACTCAACAATCCAGATCTGGCACCCCTCATTCATTCATCTTCATCTGCTTGTCGTTGCCAGTTCACAGGGGCAGCTTGCACCACTCAATTCACATTGGGCCTTGTTTGTGGGTGGTAAGCCCATGGGAAAGTTATGTGGGTCAGAAAGATGTGGTAACATTTATTTCATTTAATATTTTAAATTATAGACTCAGAAAATCTATTTTCTGAGGGTAAATTATTTTATTTTACAAAAAAATAAACGACTATCTGTGTGTATTCATCAATTCAACTTGCATTTACAGAGATGACATGATATTTCCAATGCCAAAAAACGTTTGCTTATTTTTTAAAGAAAAGTTTGCAAAGGTTCCCATTGGTTTCTGTGGGAAATTACGTGAGTTCCTGCACCGTCCCCCACCACCACCATCACCACCACCTTTCTCCAGGACAGTAGCAGAAATAAGGAACCCCACCTCTCAACAAAGCCCAAGAGACTTGAAGAGAGGTCACAGCGGGGCACTTTGTCAGAGTCAGGAGACTGATGGAGGGCCCCAATCCTGGCAACGTCATGAAGATGGATCAAAAGAAAACACACACACACGCACACGCACACACACACACACACACACACACGCATGCATTTACAAAGTAGCACTGAATTATTTCAGCCCTCTGCCAGGGAACAGCTGTGGACGAACAAAAAAGGCCGAACACCGTATGAAAACCCAGTGAATTTATGTGAATGGAAAGTTTTCATACTTTCCTTTTCTCCCACTTACACACATACACACACTCACACACGCCATGCTAGAGTGACAGTAACAGGTTGTGAGCAAGGGTGAGGGGGGGTGTGACTCATGTCCAGCTCATTCGTCTTGATGTCCATGATGTCCACGGCAGACTCTGGGTTCACATACTCCCACCTTGGCCAAACAAAGGTTTCCCACACATACACATGGCATGACTTCACTGAAGAAGATCTGGTTTATCACTGAGAAATGCACCCATGTTGACATGGGTGCAACCAGTGCATCGACTGTGGGTCAGTTGCTACCTGGCCATAACAACCAACTTACAGTATTTACGTTTTTTTTATTATCTGATTCTAAACAATGATTCATTTGGATTCATTTCCACTGCATCTGTCTATGACTCATATTTGATACGTGTCAAGATGCTTGGTCACAAAAACAAATGATTTGGGAAAGTTTTTTGAGCAGTGTAAAAGCTCTAGTGAGGATATAGGAAAATAGCCTACATGTCAAAGCAAAACAAAACTGGAATTAAGAGATTATTCCAGAAGTCCTACTTAAAATATGATTTTCTTGACTTCTATGCAACAAGCCTGTGCTGCATAATAAAAGATTAAATAAATATTTTGTCATTGTGATTCACACCACACGAAATGAAATGTCACGTCTGCATTTAACCCATCACCAAAGTGAACAGTGGGCAGCTTTGAGTGTCCAGGAAGCAGGGTCAGTGGGGACCTAGCAGTATCTTGGCGGTGTAGGCTAAGTGTCCAGATGTTACACACCAGTTCATGACCTTAAATAAGGAAAAGTCAAAAAATTTCAAGAAGAAAAATGAAGGATAACCCATACTTTGGTCAACACAAAAACTGATACGGGTCAAATTGACCCGTAACATAATATAAGGGTTAAAATATGATTTTCTTGACTTCTATGCAACAAGCCTGTGCTGCATAATAAAGGATTAAATAAATATTTTGTCATTGTGATTCACACCACACGAAATGAAATGTCACCTCTGCATTTAACCATCACCAAAGAAAACAGGGCAGCTTTGAGTGTCCAGGAAGCAGGGTCAGTGGGGACCTAGCAGTATCTTGGCGGTGTAGGGATTCGAACCCTGCCCTTATTTACTTTGAGACCAAGCACCCTGCATTAAAAGGCCAGTATGACATTAACAGGATTATTCTAATAAATATACTCAATGTAAAGGAGCAAAGTTTATTATAATATTAAAAAAAACCTTTTTGATCAACTTATTCAGCTGTATTAATCCTCCACACCTTTAAAGACCATGTTGTCAGTGGCACAAAAAAGGTTGGTGACCACCTGGAAATACAAGAAGCAGCTTAATCTTTGGATTAAGAAGCAGCTCAAAAAGATCCTGAGGTAACGATAGTAATGAGTAAAGAACCACACAGTGAATGGATACTTGTCCCTGTCTGTGTCCCTGTGATAGGAAGGTGACCTTTCCATGGTTCCTGGGCCTCTGTGTCCAGAAAGTAAATAAATACTCTATATGACTTTTTCAGTAAAACATCCACCAGTAGCTCTGTCTGTGTCAGTCTATTACTCATGTGTAACTGGAAATAATAAGTATTTCCTAGGAACACTGCATGTTTGGTTACGTCATCCTTGGTTGAGTTATGGTACAACCTTTCAGGATTTACTGGACTCTCTCTCCTTCTGCTTAGTTCACAAAAACAAACTTTTGTTTTCTGCAAACATTTCACAGGGATTATTTACATCCTATAAAATATGACTCATCCCACCACAATCCTAACCTCGACTCTTAACAGAATCTCAAGTGTCCAATTAAAGCCATCCTTGGTGCACACACACACACAGACTTGATGGAAAAGAAGAGTTAAAATAGACTTGGCCTATTTTAGGGGTTGCTAAAAGTATTTTTAGATACATAATTGTAAAAACATATTCCTCTAAATCCCAAGTTTCAATTTTGCCACAACGTCACTTGAAATCCTACTCTAGATTTTATTCCATTAAATAAAAAGCCTAAAAATATGAAAAAAAAAAATGCAGCTCACGTCAGAGTTTTGATTTCAGAGGGGACCAGCTCTGATCAAAAATGTAAACATGAGGAGAACCTAATGTAATCCTTTAAAACATTGGCCATAATGAGGTTAAAGACAAATTTAATCTATCCTGTCCAAAAGTTTGTTTTGGCACTGCGGCATTATTTTACTCAGTATTATTACATTTCGAACGCAGCCAAGCCACACAGGATAATACAGCAGAGCTCCATTACGCCAAACAATTCGGGATGCTGGGATGTAAGAGAGTGTAAGTGCAGAATGGTCCCATGATAAGTGATTATCTCTAAGGGATTCATCGTCCTTATCTTCATTAATAAATAAAAATACATGAGATCAAACAGTTTTCTCTGTGATTGTGGACAGTCAGCAGTAAGAACAAATGTGCGTTAACATTTTCACCTCAGCTCTTTGCCTCCAACAATGCTCAGAATATCATTTGAGGGATGACGTAACATGAGTTGCCTCTCAATGAGCAATGAGAAACAAACAGAACAACAAACTAATGTGCCATCTTCGCTAAAGGATGAAGCAACACATTTTCAAACAATTTTCTGATTCTTTACGTGTCATTAAACCTCTTCACTCCACGTTTCAGGGACTTTCTCTTCTTCACAAAAACACGGGAGACACGTGCGGAAACTGTCTGTGGTGTATTTTTTTTTTTTTTTTTACAGCACACACAGACACATGGTATAATTTATACTGACACACAGATGGCCCCTGCTCTGACCACAAATGTAGAGTAACCTCTGTTCCCTGCGGAGTGGCCAAAGCCCAGACTGCCAGTAAAAGCAAGGGATGCTTCATGGCTCAACAATTTGCTGGGTAAATGGAAAGGGTTTGGTGTGTGACCTCAAACACTCCTCTTTAGGTCTCTGGGCTGCTTCCTCTATCCCACTTTCTCTTTTATTTTCTCTCATCTTTTCCTCTCCCTAATTTTGTTGGCTTCCCCCTAATCAGATTTGCTCTTGGCTGCTTTTTATTGTCTCTTTTTTTTTTTACTTTTTCCATTTCCTTTTGCCTTTGGGGCATTAGAGATATTCCTCTCTATTTTCCAGAGTTTTTTCTTGACTGAATATATCCAGAGAAGATGGTCAAGTGACATTCCAATCCTTCGAGATTGCAAAATTTGAGACCCGAAGCTGGTTTTGTCCACCTTGTGACGGAAAACTGCGCTTCTTTTATTGGCTGCTGTTTTGATGGAGGTGTGCTCATTTGTAGGCTGGAAGGTCAGAAGGAAAGTGAGGACACACGAAAGAGGGAGGCTGAACCTCAGCTCAAAAATATGAGCAGTATGAGCAGAAACTGTGCGTATCTGTAAAGTGTGGTCGAGAGGGTTTATTGGGTAATGGATATGCTGAAATCTCGTCCAAAGTTTGGCTAAGCCAACAAGGTTTTAATGGTATTAGAGACATTACTTCATGGAGAAGTGGCTTCTATCATGAGTCCTGTGCAAATTTTAAAATCAGCGATCAGAAAATTGAATAATAACATCCTTTTCGTGAACCAGATGTGGTTCATATACATGTGATTCCTGTCACACACATACACACACACACGCACACAAACACACACGAACTGTGGCTACTGCTTAGAATTTCAGCTGCAGTTCTGCTAATGCCAAGAGAGAAAAAAGTACTCCATCCATCAGTCAAAGCATTTGCACAGAGAAAATATGAGCTAGTATTTTTGATATATGCCTCTGAAATTTCATATTGTGTTTCGCTAAAGCGAGAAACTCTTTAGGAGGTGTGAGTGCACATATAGCCGATGTCAAAATCCGAGTTTCTTATCACTTCCAAGTTGTTGAAAGTCCAGCCAGGTGGATTCGGGTGTGCCTTACATTTGCGTGCACACAAAAAATGGAAAAGATATTCTAGATCGGAGAGGACAGACCGGGATCTGAAGGAGCGGAGGAAATGGTCGAGGGTTAACTTTCCACCCGAGGGTGTCAAAAAAGTGGAACTAAATTGGGTGTCAGAAAGTGCTAAGGAGCTGAAGTAAGACCCGGTCCCCAGCTCCCCTGTGGGTGGGTGCTCGCTTTATATTTTACAGACAATGTCCTTTTAAAAAATCCCTTGTCTGGAAAGCCCATTAGATGCGCCTATAAAATTTCCTCCGTGATTAATAGTTGATGAAGCAAGGTTGTTTGGAGGGTACTACCAACATGTGGTCCACAGGACTCCTCCTCTGCAATCTCACGTTACACTCCATAAACTTGCCACTCTTTCCCACCTATATGTTTAAAAAGGAGGAGGGCTCACTTGTCAAGAATGCCTTAGAAGAGTTGTGAAAACAGCCAGCCCAAGGAGGGGAGTCCTGCAGTTGTGGATTTAGCTCTCCTGGTGAGCCACAGGCAAGAGAAGGCAGAGAGAGGGAAAGTGTGTGAGGAGCAGAGACTCTGAAGGACGTCTCTCCCACACACTCACACACCCAGAGATACTGCGAGAGGGAGAGAGACGAACACGCCGTCACAGGAAGGTGTCTCTCCTCCAACCCGTTCTGGACTGGAAGAGACTCAGCAGCCGTCATTGCAAGTGAGTTTTCCGGCACTGGATGTGCTTCGGACGAGCGTTAAGTCCCACGAACTGGATGCTGCTCTGAAGACCCCGACTTTACAGCAAGAACTAAACCCCCATTGAGGTAAAGACTTTCGAAACAGAAAAGTATCGGTGCATCAGCATGGATCAACCAGCCAGCAGCTGCATGCGAAGCGCCCATCCCAGTGGTCCAATCTGGGGCTGCATGAGGAACCCTCACTCAGGTGCCAACCTGCAGTCACCCTACCAGCAGGGCCCGTTCTCCCTGCACCAGAAGCCCGAGTTCCTGGCCTACACAGACTTCTCCAGCTCCTGCCTCGTGCCAACTCCGCCACACGCAGCCTACCCTCGAGACGACAGACTGTACCCGGAGAGCCAGGGTGGGTACCAGAGGGCCGACTGGCAGTTCAACCCCTGCGAAACCAGGGTGAGAGCGCCCGAGGCCTGTCCACCAGTGGTCACCCCGGCAGCAGTGAACGGTGGCGGCGGTGGCGGTGGGGGAAGTGGAGGCCCTGAGATGGACAGTGTAGGTGGGGAGAGACTGCCAGGTGCTGGGCCAGGCTGCCTGGAGGGAGAGTACTCTCCCCAAAGTGTGGCATCTGGCGACTCGGACAAGAAGAGCTCCAGTAAGAGGAAGAGAGACGCCGCAGGTGAGTCCTGGTGAACTGGGAGAGATAAGATAACTGCTGGAACCAGGCGCTGACCGATCGTGTAGTCCAACGCTACACTCGTCTGCAAATAAAATTGGTAGTGAAAATAGCATATGTTACATATTATCTGTTTTAGTTTTAGGTTCATGATCGAATTTCTTCGTATTTTCTATTTTCAAGACCACATGACAAAATACAGAATGTCTTGATTTAGGGATTTTGAAAATCTGACGGGACAGCAGGCTCTACTCAGGCTTTGGGATGGAAATAGGGAGAGAAGATAAGGAAGGAAACATGGAAGTGTTCCAAGGAACCACACCGACTGCTAAAAATTCCAAAAAAAACCATTAGCTAGGAAAAAAAATATATATATATATATCAAATTAAACAGCACTATTATTTAAAAACTTCCCATCCCATGTTGACTTTGCTGCTCAGAATTTCTACAACATCCTGTATCACATCTGGCCCTGACATTCACACTAAAGGACCAAACCATACTGTCAGCAGACAGCTATGTGAAAGGTGAGTAGGTGACACACACTTCTGTGCCGCAGACGCACACTTGAAGCAGCACTTGCATCCTCTGATTGTTTCAAGGGCTTTTAGAAAAGCTGAAATGAATAATGAGGCATTTGACCGTTTCATTGCGCCACCGTATCCGATGGAAATAGACTATTGTGTTTATGGCAGCGCGGAGACATTCATGATGCTGGTAAAATATTGACCTCATAATCCTTACACAGGTGCTTCACAATACTGAATGGAAAGTAATTGTTTTTAATAAATGAAAAGTAAATATGAAACTGTAAAAAGTGATTCCAACAATTTAACAATATTGTTTCCCGTAGTATTGTGTCTACGTCATTAGGCCTTAATACTTTTATTTTCGCAAAAGGAAATGCAAAATATACTTTTTGAGATTTCAGTTGATCTTATTTCCTCAGTGGCCAAATTACTATAGCTACAAAAGCAACCTGTTACTAAATCACACAATCATTTGTTTTGTTTTTTTTAATTTGTCGTCGCAAATGTACAGATTGCGGCTGCGACTTCTTCATAAAAAAATCTTCAATTTGAGTCTATACAAATCTACCACATACCCACTATTCCAAAATTTCTTTTTGCTTTTCGCAGTTTTAGAAAGAAAAGCCTCTAAAGTAAAATCTAAACTTTATAAAGATACATATATAACATACTTACCCACAGTTGGATGTGATGAAATCTCAATAAAACTCTGTTTAGCCTAAATCTAAAATCTACTTTCATTTAATAATATCATATTGACGCTATATTTTATTTCCTTTACATAATATTCCCAATGAATGATGGGTAAATTTGCTGCAGATATATTTTTTTTCCGAGGTTATGAAGTCAGTCTGCAGAAAATGAAAAGATTTTTCCAAAAACAACAGCTGAAATCTGGTTGAATATTGTGAAAGCACTTATTCAGTAGGAATTTAATGACCAGTGTAGTTTTTGCAACAGTCCTAATGCTGATTGCAGAGAACTGTGGGGGAGTCAAGACCCCTCTCACCCCCGCCCACTGCTCTCCCCTGCCTCCTTTCTGTACTTACCTTATTGTAACCTCCGATCACGCCACTGAAAACATGCCAGACCACGTCTGGTAAAATCACTTGCCCGCGAGCCCACTTTTTACATTCTTATCCATTGACATTTTCCTGTCGTTAAGCCGTAACACAATCTCCCACGGAGTGCGAGCAACATTTCTGACCACTACATCAGTTCTTGAATTTTTTTTTTTTTTTTCAAGAAATGAACTGTTCAGTTGTGCACGGAAGACAGAGCTGAGCATATATTAGGAAAATGTCCTGCAGCCATTTATATTACAGACAGGGCTGCACGTATGTGACTGTGATGTGAAGTCACATGTTTCCACCACTGCACATGTGCATCTGATCAATCTGATAAGAGCCGGACTGTATGGTTTATAATACTGCACCTTATGTTCAATATCATACTTCACTCATGTAAATCTGTTAGAAAATCTTTCATATTTTTCTCCTCGAATTTCCACTCAGCCAAGTTTCTCCAGCCAGTTTGATCTGTGCAGCAATTATTATAGATAAAAATGGACAGAAATCACAATAAAAATAACAGAAATGCAGCGACATGAGACCACAGCAGCTGCATTCAAATATAACATGCATCAAATATAGTATATTTTAATCTTCAACACCACGATTCGAGTATAAAATACAAAGTGGAGATGACAAATATCACTTGACTTTTTCTCCTTTTTATAAAATTATTTTCTAAATGCTACACACATGGTTTTAGTTCCTATGTTTCGAGATACTACTTTACTACTACTCTAAGTACGTTCCCACATAACAAATCCAACAATAGCAATAGATGTGTTTACAAAAAATCCTTAAGATATATCAATATAAACATATTTAAATATTTGAGCACTTTACAAAGTGCGCTGTAACAACAGATTGCTCAAGTACACAATAATAAAATACTTAAAGGTGTGTGTATAGTACTTTTTTTTCCAGGTGTTATTCTCAGATTTTATATAAAGTGTTTATCTTTATATTTAATGGATTTTGAAGACTGTTTAGACCAACAAGAGAGAGTGTAAGATTTAAAATGTTGGGAAATCCTTTTGCCCCCTTTAAGATAATGATTATTAACACCATATTATTTTATTAACCTATTCCAGTGTCAGTGAAACACAACAGCGTTCAGTCTGTGTTGGTTCTCACAGTCCACTTTTGCACCAAATGCCCTGAGTCTGTGGGACCCTGCTGGGCGCAGAAGCCCTCGCCCTGAAAGTTTACGGCCTCTGGCTGTGCAGGATATTTATTGGGGGTCTGTTCAGTGAGAGCCCGTGTGTGCCCTGCCAGGTGTTCACTCCAACTGAAACGGTTTGAACACCACCCCTCCCCACCACCCCACCACTCCCGTGACCAGACCTGGGGAGGTCAGGCCGCTCAGCGCAGACTGACGTCTGATCCGCGGTCCTCTCAGGCGTGATGAATGCGCGGCGCAGCAGCAGATATGCAGGAACTGCCTGTGCCCAGTCACATCTGGAGCAGGTAGAACATTCTAGAATCTGGCTGAGCGCGCTGGCAAACTTCAGGCACGACATTTCACTCTGACAAATTAGAGGCATTTTTCTGAGGATTACATCAGCTGCTGGTGTCACCGCTTACGCTCAATTACCACAGTTAACGAATTTACATTACTGCACATAAAAGGCGGTTGGTTGGTTGGTTGGTTGGTTGCTGGTGTGTATTTTTATCCTGGCAGATGAGAGTCAGAACCTAACTGCCAGGAGGGGAAAGACTCCTGGTCTTAACAATAAACACACACACTCAACCTCTGACTCGTGAAAGATTCCAACTTTTGTCCATAAAGACGTCTTAAAAGCGCATTTGCTGTCACGTCGAGATGAGTTAATGCCAGTTTCCTTTCGCTGTTCCAGTAGGAAACTCCGCACACACTCACTGATCACGGAGACCTGGACACATCCGCACCTTTGTTCTTTTGTTAGAGGCTTTAACGATGTTCCGCTGCATTCCTGGGCTAACTCGGTCCCTCTGTGGCTGGTTTGGTGGCCCCTGCCCTGCCTCAGCGCACACACTCTCACACACTCATCACAGACCAACATCAAGCTGCACCATGCGGTATTTTTAGACTGTGACAGATTATAGGAAGAGGCCTAAATAATATCCAGGTACAGAGGCGGGACAGGTGAGCTGAGCTGAGGAGCCCAGGTCAGGGTGGTCCCTGGAAGGAGCTGGTTTGGTGTTTACTGTATGAGGGGCCTCCCACTAAAGACGACTGTGGTTTGGTGGTTGGAAAATTCTTAAAAGTCTTTGTTTAATAGTCCAACGGCTGGTCAAGACATCAGCGGACACGTCAATCAGATAAACTTTAGAGAAAACATCACTGAAACCAGATACAGACCCCGAGAAACGACCGTTTATTCAGCCTGATTTATTTGCTCTGATTTCCACAAACGGGACACGAGAAATGAATGGATAACTTCATTACGACAAGCATTTTTTAACAGCATATCTCACATGACGTGATGTCTTCTTCCCGTACAGATAACCAGGATTCAAGTTTCAAGGTGGATTCCAGCTGCAAGGCCCGGAAAGAGCGCACAGCGTTCACCAAGGAGCAGCTGAGGGAACTGGAGGCCGAGTTCACTCACCACAACTACCTGACGAGACTGCGTCGCTACGAGATCGCCGTCAACCTGGACCTCACAGAGAGACAGGTACGCAGTTCGATCACTCACACAGAAATACCAGGTCCTGAGTATCAGAGGAAGTGAAGCAAATACTGAGACAAAGTGCAAGAAATCCAACGCTGAAGAGGGGGTGCACACACAAATGTGCAGTAATGTGAAAACCATTGTAGTTGAGGTGATAGAGAGTATCTGTAGAGCACAGTGTTTCATATTCTTCTATATCCAGTCCAGTATTAGACAGGAGACATAAACAGAGTTGAATTGAAATTACAATGAGCCATTTTTTCCAGACTATATTTCCTGCTGTGGTCGTAGCAGAATGTCATGCAGCTTTTAATGAGTGGGCGGCATTTCCAGACCTGATGAAATCGGGCGAACATGTGTCCACACTGCTGGATAAAAAAAAAAAAAAAAAAAAAAAACCCAGTCTCTCTGTCTGTCAGGACCAGTGTCCCAGCTCCTCCTAATGAGGCCACAGTGCCACAGTGACCACACATACTGCTGTCTGCTGCTAAATCTATTTCCCAGACCCCTAAAACACACACACACACACACATGCAGATGCATACAGCAAATCTCCATCCATCCTCACGCAGAGATCCCACTGCAACCTTTCCGACTAATCCCTCCAGACTCAGTCTTTTCAATGAGACCTGTTAGCAGATGACCTTTAGAGTGAGGATGATGCAGATGAAAAGCTTCATCTGAAACCCGACGATGCAGCAGCGATGCGCCGACGGATGTACGCAGGCCACGCACCGCATCTTTGACCTCACAGTATAAAGCAGAGACGGCAAAAATACGAGTCAGCAAAAAACTCTGAGTCTAACTCTGAGTCTCCCAACTGGCATAAATATTATTAAATACAATAAAATCTCATTTTACAGTTGAGGTGCACGGTGCTGCAGTTCCTCATTTGATTTTAATATTCTGCTGTATATTTTATCAGCATTGATGGCTAATGTTCTTAAAAAAATAACATAATTAGTTTTTTTAATTAGTTTTCAAAGACAATTCACCACAAAATATATAAATAAAGCATTATGTTAACTTTAACTTTAATGAATTCTATCATATGATATTGGAGTATGTTTTAATGTACCTTATCAGAGTATATGTGATGACAGTATTATATAACACTGTACAACACTGTGCTCTCACCATAATTTTATTCACCTTAATATTAGTCAATAACAATGGGGACAGTAGGACATCAATTTGTATTTTAAGTTGTTACCCTTATTCCCTCTGTGATTCTTGGGCATACACATCAATCTCATTGTGTCAATTCTACATTATTCAATTATTAAACTGTATTTTTAATGATCTATACAGCAGTTTAACACTCTCAGTATATCACACAGCAGCCCGGGTTGTGAATGCAAATTTTCTTTATCTTCATCTACTACCGGTCCACAGGGGCAGCAGTCTCCAAGACTGCCACCCAAATCACACTGCACCATAATGTGAGACTGCACACAGACTGAAAAAAATTCCTTCCTTTCCTTTTTCTACTTTATAAAAAAGAAAAAGAATGCAGGAGACTGTAGCCCCGTGGCCCCGTGCTGGATAAGAGGATGAAGATGAATGAACAAATGCATTCAGATTGGTTAGATCCTTATTTATAGTCAAGATGTTAGAAAGTTGTGACGCAAAAAAAAAAGTAAATTTATTTTAGCGAATATATATAAATATTTTGATGGAAAGCCTTTATATCTTCCTGAAAATGTGGCTTTAATAAAGAACAAAAGTCAAAGGAAGGAATTTTGTCCTTTCGTAATTGGCAAAATATGAAAAAGTCTCCCTGGACAACAAGAGCGTTTAGAAGAAATCCGTCTGACGAGCGTCCCCACAGGATATGTATAATAGATGTCATGCACTTTTATATATTTTACATGATCTACGTCATGATATTTAATTACATAGGAAACTAACGTTTTTGCATAAGGAAGAGCATGTTACTATTTTTAGTGAAATTCTTTCACAGTCTGATATTCTCATTTGGGAACAGACGATAGATCAGATCCGGGATGATGACTTTACAATCCTTCACTGCAGAGTCACTCCCCAAAAAAAATCACTCCACACACACACATATATATATATATATATATGTATGTATAAACCAGACCTAGGCAAACTAAGGCCCAGGGGCCGGATGTGGCCCGTTTGGAGTTTTAATCTGGCCCGCCAAACTTGTCCAAATTATACTGTTAATTTATATTACCGTTATCGTTCTACGTTTTCCCTGCAAAGCCAGCATTTCCCCTATAGATGGTCTCCAAGAGGCTTAAAGCATTTTGCCTTTATTCAATACTTTACTCATCGTTTATCTTAGTTCACGCAAATACTCAATCTTTCTGATCCTGACCTGGCAAAGTAATTGCTCAGGAGCGTGTCAGTCCGATGTGAACATTTCTGGTGTTTCTGTGCCCTAGGTGAAGGTCTGGTTCCAGAACAGGAGGATGAAATGGAAGAGAGTGAAAGGAGGACAGTCGGCTTCACCAAACGACCTGGAGAATGATGACATAGACTCTGCTGCCTCACCCAGCTCTGAATGAACAAACAGGAAGGCTGGCACGATGGGAGAAAAAAAAAAGAGAATCTGTATTCACCCTGTGATGCAAAGAGACTGCCGTCAAGTGGACACTCGTGCAGCTTGACGCTACCTTCAACGGCTGCCAAAGCAAATCATATCATACAGACTTGTTTATTACTAATGTCAGGATGAAATCACTGAGCTTCTTCCTTTTGTTGCATCTTTTGTTGTAAATAGTTGTGTGATTTGATGAACTCTTATTGATCAGGAGTGGAGATGATCTTACAGGTCTTTGTAGTCATGGTGAAGCGCCATCATCAGTGATGTCTCATCAGACCCTGACACCACTGAGCTTGAAAGTATTTCTTTGTGAACCAGATCTGAAATCTCTAGTCTTTTATCCATTACAAACACCTGGAAAAACTCTGCAGCAGTTTTTTTTTTGTTGTTGTTACCAAGACATAAGTGCCTTCGACTCTTTGTTCTATCAATTTCTGTCTCTCTTCCTAGAAAATTGTTTTCTCCTCCTTTAAACATTTTTACTCTTCTTTTTTTATACATGCTGAACGTTATTGATAAAGTACAGATGTTAACTGTTTCTGCAAATAGAATAAATCACCTTCTGCAAAAACGGGGGAAAAAAAAAAGATCTCGATAATTTCTTCCATCCGGGATATTACTGGACAGTTGGGTCCGTCTCTGTTCTTGGCTGATGACTTTATCGTGTGGTGATGGTTTGAACAACTATAGCTAAGCTATAACTATAGTTAGAAGGACAATGAAACAACTGAAGAGGGCACAGTGGTGTCATCTTCATGGAGTTCTGGTCTCTTCCGTTTTATCGGTGTGAGAAAAGTCAAGAAAGCATCTTTATCTTACAGTAGTATCTGAAATGCAGGGCTTTAAACTGGCATGGTGCTCAGATCTACAGCAGGCTGTATTTTCAGCCAAGTAATCTGACGTTTACAGCTATGATTTGTACAGGAGGTGGGATTTCCCTGTGACACAGCCAGAAAAAACAGCAACAAAAATTATGGCAAAAACAGGATGAACGTGCATAGCACAGCATTAGAGAAAATATGTCTGAACACACCTGTAATCAATGGTTGGATAAATCAATGATTAAATGACTAATTGTTACAAATAACATTTAATGGTTTAACATTTAGCTTATTAAGAAAAAACATGATATACTTAGTTTTCTCAGGATATGTACAGTAAAAAAACAACCATTAGCTTCAATTTAAAACTAACAGTTCAGAAATGTTAAAGATTAAAATAGTATTTTTAATGCTGTGCAAAATGCCTGAACAAAATACATAAGTTCAACGAATGAACTAATTAAAGAATGATTAACGTAGTTTAAAGGTCTGTTTGTCTCAAATATCAATGTGAAGAAAAGTTGATTTTATTTTAAGTTGTTTCTAATATATTATATTACTAATAGTGGGTTTTACTAGTACTTAAAGTGTCGCGAAAACAAGTGGAAAAACAAAAGAAAGGGGACATATTAGAACTTTCTCCGCTTAAAATAATAATAATATTATTAATAATAAGTGAAACAAAAGCTATTTTTTTACTACATTAAAGGTACTTAGGTACACTGCATATCTGTGTTTCTACACCTGCAGTTTCGGTGTCAGTTTAACCTTTGCCCCAAAATCTCTCTAAATGACTATACAATTATCTTCATTAACATCTCATACGACGTCAGGAGAACCATGAGGTCACGACAGAATCAGCAATAATCAACGCCAACCTAAATCCAGTCTGAGGCAGTGTAATCCTCAAGGATGTTTTCTCAAGGGCAAGTGGTCTCCTGCAGACACAGCATGGTCTGAAGTGACCTGACCAACACGTGGTCCAGAGGTTCATGTTTGTATATGAAGGACAAAGAGAAGCAGAAAGTGGGGGAACAAGAGAGAAGACGAGTGAAGAACAGCAACATTTGTTCATGCACAGCCTCACTGTCATCCCAGTCATTTCACAAAGAGCCTTTAACCTGACAAGGTGGTGTCCGCCTCCAAAAGCTAAAAGAATTTGGCCCCCACACACTATTTTGAACGGAAGCATCTGGATGGGGCCAATTTGATCTCCACCTGAGTGGAACCTAGACAAACCCACGCACAGGGCCCCCAAGACAGGAGGGAAAAAAAAAAATTGTAGATGTGTATAAGAGACAGCACTATTTTGAACGGAAGCATCTGGATGGGGCCAATTTGATCTCCACCTGAGTGGAACCTAGACAAACCCACGCACAGGGCCCCCAAGAAAAAAAAAAAAAAAAAAAAAAAAAACGGTTTACTGGCTGACCACTTGCGTACGATGGAAAAGGGAAATAATAGGTGGGTATGGGTGAAAAGACGGCTTCTCAAGTACAGGATGTTGTTGTAGCAGGTAGCCAGTCATCCAATTTCCTGCTTCCCAAAGAAAACAAGAGCTGGAGCGCAGGAGTCCCCAGACTTACAATAGCGAGCCTATGCTCAGACTCCGGCCAACCAAACAAAGCCTTCAGAGGTTACTGCCCTTTCTGCTGGTCTGCAGGGAGCGGACTGAGAGGGAGGCCGGTCGGACGCTCCAGCACACACACACACACACACACACATGCATGAGTGTGTGTGTGTATGTTTGCAAGGCCGAGTGAGGGAGTTTCAGGGTCAAGTGTTACTGTACATCTGACCCCACTGGGCCCCTGCTGCAGCTGCTCGGCCGGCATTAGCTGCGTCGAAACCAGACCCAGCCCCTCTGCACAGACCCTATTAGGGTCTATTATTGTATTAGTGCTAATAGTTGTCATAATAAACCATGTCCAATTGTAATGATAGTATTAGTGTCCACCATGTAAACCAATAAATCTGGAATGTTGTTCTTTCACCATAGAGGTGCATTTTAAAGGCAAATTTACAGATCAGATGTAATTGAGTGAACTCCGATGGTGGGATGTCGAAGTCGGCCAAAAATACCTTTAAACACTAAAAATGGGGGCTTTAGTTCCATTGATCCGTAGAAAAGCAGTTTTTACTAAGTATTTTATTACTTTGCCAATAGTTGTCTTCACCTTTTTATGGTTTTATTGATTTAAAATAATAATAAAAGAATAGATACTATGAATGGGTGAAAAAAGCAGGATCATCTGCAGAAAAACATTCTTGAAATAACACGAGTCTCTGTGGGCAGAGGGCATTAAGAAAACATCGGTCAGAGTTTTGAAGTACTCGCTGACTTCACCCTCTCAGTCTCTCTGTGTACTGAAGGTACTGCCACTAAAAGCACAGATTACAGTACCAGAAACTCCAGCCAAGTGTTCTCAAGTGGACCACGTCACCGGCGCATGGCTAAAAATGGTGCGTTTGCGGATGAATACAACCTGTGGTCACATTAGCAGCTGCACTACATCGTTTCCATTTGAAAACATTTCCAGTTATGAATCATTCCGATGGTAAAAATGGCATAAAAGAAACAGAGATTTATTTAAAAAAAAACAGTGTTTGAAGCTGCAGTCTGATTCTGGATTGTGTTGTGATCACAATCCAACCTGCATTTAATGCATCTGGTTAGTAACATTTTTAAGTAATTATTTTTTTTGCGGAATAAGTTCAAAGTACTTTAAAAGCAGGGTTTCCAGCAATTTACAGTTTGTTTTTGAAGAATGGACCAAAAGCTCCTACTGACATCAAATATGCTATTAACTGTTTTAACGGGCCTTTTTATAGTTTTTGTATCATCTTCATTGTGGAGAGAATGTTGGAAAATGTAACAATTTTATTGAATACAATGTTTAGAGAAATTATGGGATGTAATATTTGCAATATTGTCAAAACTTTGATGGGAGCGCTGCATAAAGCAAATGAGCATCAGCTCAACACTGTACATCATAACATAATTAAACTATTATAACAATAAGTTGAAGTCCCTGCCCTTTTTTTTCTGCAAATCAGTGTTATTAGAGCTATTATTAGATATATAATAATATCGGCTAAGAAAGAAAGCGGTCTTGGGTCTGCAAGGCTTTGGGATTGAATCCACCAGCCCACAGGATGTCTCACAATATGGACCTTCCATAATAATAATAATAATAATAATAATAATAATAATAATATAATGATATTTGTATTCGATGAAATATTTCAAAACATCACCAACATCTCCATTGGGCTCACCACCTCCAGTATAGTGTAGTGTGATTTGGGTGGCAGTCATGGAGACCACTGCCCATGCAGGTTGGCAAAAGAGGATGAAGATGAATGAATGAATGAATGAATGAACAACATGTGTTTGTCCATTTATTTAAATATGTTTATGGATCTAACATCCAAGTTTGTCGGCCAGGGCCTCACCTACTGTACATACTGTGTCCCTGGCAAAAGTGAACAAAATCGGAAGACAAATGTTTGCAAATGTCTAAAAATGTATCCAAACAAAACACATAAAACGCAACTGCTATTCAACGAACTCAAAGACGAGAGTCACACATCCATGATCAGTAAAACAGTCTATGATTGGCTGATGAATCCAACTGGAGAGAAGCCTCTCTACGCTGTGGAACGTTTATTTTGAAAACCCAGCACTCTGCTGCGACTCCAGCAGCCCCGGGGCGGAAAACATCTTGATGGATCGCTGGAGGTGTGAAGGTCATCTCTACAAGAGAGGTCCGTGGAAATTAAAGCATGTCCTCCTCCTACTAGGCCCTGAGCTCTGCACCACCCGCTCCATCTGCACACTGTTACTATGAACTGAGGAGGCAGCTCGCAGATTACATCAAAGACTCCTCTCTGCAGAGGCTAATGGGGATGGACACTGCTGTTAAGAGTGGGAGATAGTGAGAGTAAACATAACATTATAATAGGGGTAATAATAACAGTCTGCGGGGGACGGTGGGGGGGTTGCAGAGGGTTGTTGTGTCTCGTATTCAGCGCAGGAGGAGGAAAAGAGATCAGGAAATCTGTCTGGCCGCTCATAGTTGTAGATGTCAGACTGATTTGACAAGACTTTGGTTAGCGCTCTCACAACCCTGCGTCTTGTTTATTCTCATCTTCTCAAATTTGACACTAAGAGTCTGTCGGGGACATGTCCTGAGGGCTGAGAGACAGAGACAGAAAAAGAAGGAAGAGGAAAGAGAGGAAAAAAAAAGTCCACAACCACTGGGTTTCATCACATGGACCAGGCCCCTGAGAAAGTTAACGTAACACCGCTGCTTTTCTTCTTCTTTCTCCTCCTGGCACCGTGCTCCTCGCTCCTCTTTGTCATCCCTCATCCATAGAAGCTGGACACAAACCCTCGCTTTCATTTCATGCTCTCTGTTATTTTAAGCCACCTGCAAATTTATTTCTCCTCTCTTTTCTGCCTCTTCGTACGTCTGTTTTCAGCCGCTCACACATGTCAGACAGGAACGGCCAAGGAGCAGGACGGAGGAGGGAGGAGAACATATGTGATGGCTTCCGCTCATCCTCCCAAGACAGTCATCGTGTTGAAGGAGGCATATGAGGATCGTGTGTGTGTGTGTGTGTATGTGCATGTGTGTGTGTGTTATGTCAGGTTGAGCATGTTTGCACGTGTGTGTGCTTGCGTGTCAACCTCTCTACCTTATAGAATCGGAACAAGGCTGGCCAGCAGGCCCGTGAGTACTCACTTGGACCTAGTCGACCGAGGACACTCATGTATCCCGCCTCTGCTCATCCTTCCACCCCCTCACGTCTCCAGTGATTAGCGGCTCCTGCAGGAGTTATAAATCTTCCATTTCCATTGCACAATCAGCCGTGATGGGCCAATGTCGAGGCGCTGTGCAACGTTAAATTATCTGAGACTTCCTGCAAAGGCTTCTCTTGGATGTGGAGAAGGAGACTGGAGCCCCTGGCCATGAGAGTCGAGTCTATGTCTCCCTTTGGTTGGTGCCTCTGACCTGCTGTGTGCTGCCGGTGTTGAGCCAGGAAACACCGTAGCACTTTGACTCCGCAAATCATCACACAAAGGAACAGTCAATCACAGGTTCCTCAGAGCAGAGGGAACTCGGAAGACCTTGTTCTCCGGAACCCAGGCAGGTACATGGAGCAGGTAATCCTGACTTGTAGATATTCACGAGTCTCTGTATGTGTAGTTGGTGTTTAAACTCGGTCCACTGCAGTGATGTCAGCAACATCCGTCATCAACAGACTCCAAGAGTACAAAACAACAATAAATCACACACAGTTTCCAACTCTATTCCGTGATCCCTCACAATTTGTCTTCCATCTCTGTATAAATGTGGCGATCATTTACAAAACTGACGTTGTGTATCTTCAATAAGCCATGACATCATCAGAAATATCACCTAATCCAAAACAAGCCAAGGTTTGATCTACACACATGACTTACCTGGACGTGTCCAGTCCTTCCACACGGTCTACTGTTGGCCTACAGGCCTCTTCCTTTTCACATTAATACTCAAAGGACAAAGTGTGAAATGGGATCAGTTTATGACGTTTCTAAGAATAGTGCACAAATGTGCAACTTGACCCAGTTCTCAGGGGTTTTAGTCCAGTAAGAGTCATTCAGCTGGCCAACAAAAACCCACAAATCAACACTAGTAATATACCAGCTGGAGGTCACTGTGATCTAATGGACTCTTTGGTTGCATACGAACAACAATGTACTGCATGACGAGGACAGCGGAGAATGGAGGGACAGTTTTGCTGGAGTAACTGTGACTCCACTACAGGAGATTGTGAAAGTTCATCTGTTTTTACATGTGAAACCTGTATTTGACTGTCTGTTCAGGTCAATTCTACCAAAGGCTCCAATTTACACCATTGGCATGAAGAAAATTTCTGATCAGAAATTCTTGGTTCAGGGTTGGGGCTGTATCCACTTGGGTCCGTCCAGTGGGCCTAGCACCAGCGGAAGGTTTAAAAGTGGCTGGTACGGTGGAGTTTTGGTGGCGATCGTAGAGAACATGGACAAACCTTTTGACTCACAGGCAACAATTGGTCTTAAAATTGGACACGGGGCCTAGTCCAGACCAGAAAGATGGATCATTTGTTTGTACTAAGATAAATGTTGTGTAAAATTCACGTATACAACTGAAAAACCCTACATAATTTCTAAAACCCTTAATGACATAATCTACTGGGAAACCACATTATTGTAGAGAAAAGGTAGAAGTATAATGATAGTATGAAAAAAATATTTAATTTGGACAATGTTGGCGGGCCGGATTAAAAAGCTAAATGGGACACATCTGGCCCCTGGGCCTTAGTTTGCCCATGCCTGGTACAGGCCATAATTAAACAAAGGTAGGGGATCTTTCACCTCACTAGACTCTAGTTCGTACAACAAGAAGTGTGGTGTTTGAACCTCCAGAAGAATCTCATCCTTCATTTCAACCCATTTACCTTCAATGATAAGATAAGGCAACAGTCTAAGTCCTCCAAGAGTCAGTCCTTTAGCAGAGGATGAAGTCTCGGAGGAGAAAAAGATCCAAAACGTATCTGTTGTTGTACTCTTCCAGGAGAGCAGACCAAAGCGATGATCTTCATAAAAGAACATCTACCATCAGCCTCTGACTAGAACTAATCGCCGGTTTAGGTTCCCAGTACTTGGACTGTGGTGGAGGCTTTGAGTTTGTAAGAATTCAGTCCCAGAAACTTTTAGCTCATCTGTCTACATCAAGCTGACAGCTTAGGATCATAAATGTGATCCAGAATTTATTACTATTTCTGTCACAGAGCAGCCACTCAGTCCAAAACTGAGCCTTCGTGCCAGGAAAACCCAGGGAAAATCAGTAAAACACCATAAAACCCAAACAGCCCATAAAGAATTCAGGCCTATAGAAAAACATATCAATCAAACACATCAACAGCTTCTCATTGTGTCCAGAAAAACTGTACACTTTGTCTCCGTGGTAAGACAATCCCACTGCTAGAATCTCTGAACCTCTGCTGCCACCGGCAGTCTTTCCATCAAACACAGAGCTTCATTCAGCCATTGTGACCAGCTCTCCTTCCCAGTTCCCCTGTCCAAACAGCTCCAGTCTGAGGAGCAGTGAAGAAATAGTCCTCAAAGCAATGGCAGGTAAGAGCAGAGGAATCATCCATCAACACTGGAGCTCCCAGTGTGCACTGGGATCAGGCTGCTGTCATAAAGGTGTCATGGCAGACCAAGTGAGGACAACAAAGAACCCGTTCAGACCTGGCGTCAATGTCCACCCTGGAAGACATGATCCCGGCCCTACACCAGTAGGTGAGCAGGTCTGCTGACAACAAATGATGTTGGAATAAAGTCAGTGAAAAAACAAAACACAACAAACTATTTTGTCTATTGACTGAAGGGCCAGATCTCATATTTGTAAGCTGTGAAAATAGTTTTTTTATCATCAAAGTCCTTGTCAATGAGATACACACAACTGCACACATTGGAATGAGACCTCTTTAAAAGTGAACAGTGGGGAAGGTGCTGTGCTCAGTGGACCTCAGTGGTCACCTGGTGGCACGAAAATCGGAAAAAATCCGAAAACCCTCGGGAACCAAGGACACTTTCTTAACCACTGAGCCACCAGTGCTCCTTTAAGGCACCTTACAATTAAGGTATCTTCTGAATTAATACATAATCATAGTATGTATATTATTTATTATGGTTCTGGGCAAGCTAAGGCCCGTGGGCCAGATGTGGCCCATTTGGCGATTCATATCCGGCCTACCCAACTTGTCCAAATTATACTTTTGATTTATATTGTGTGGCAGTGGTGGCCTAGTGGTTAAGGAAGCGGACTTGGGTCACAAGGTCCCCAGTTTGAATCCACCAGCTGCCAGGTTGCCACTGAGGTGCTCTGAGCATAGCACCTGTCTCTTATACACATCTCTGACAGAAATAGTAATAAACCACCCACAGGAAGGCTCACAATATGGTGCAATGTGATTTGGGTGGCGCCAACTGCCCCTGGCGCCACCCCTGCGACCCGGCAACGGACAAGCAGAAGAAGATGAATGAATTAATTTATATTGTCATTTTCCTTTTTCCTCTGCAAAATCAGCTTTCCCAAATAGAAAGTCTAAAGAGGCTTAAAGCATTTGAGCATTTTGCCTTTATTTAATTCTTAATTCATTATTTATCTTAGTTCACACAAATACTCAATCTTTCTGATCCCGACTTGGCCCGTGATTTAAATTGTAGTACCACCTGTGGGCTGCGAGCCTGATCTATATTGTTCAAAATGTCCAAGATATTGGACAGTTGAAAACTATCCAGTGTAGTGTAGTCAAGTAGTTTGGTGTAATAATTAAAAATCTGAATAAAGTGGTAAAAGTCAGACTGTTGGGTATTTCTTCTACTGTATTGAATCAGTCCAGTTCAGATGTTCCAGACCCATCAGCTGATCAGTACGACTCAGCCTACTGAGCATCAGCGAAACATTTACTGCTCCCAGTAAATTCCAGGGATTTGGGTTTCCACAGAAAATGTTTGACACAAGAAGGAGGAGGTTTTTGAAGTACAGGTGTTGTCGTAAAAAAACATGACAAAGGTCCAGTAATGAGGAGCTGGTATGAGCTGAGGACTTTAACAAGAGTAACACCAGCGGGTCGCACATTACGTTTGTAACAAGGTGCTGTTCTGGAGGGCGTAGACAAAGTCAGGATCAGATGTCTCTCTGGGTTTCCACGTGGAAAAAAAAAGAAATCGTCTCATACAAGACATCTTAATGAAAACTAAATGATATTCATGCTGTGACGCTATTTTCTAGACGACGCAACAGTCACAGGAGAATAAGTCGGAGAAAATATTTGTTGGGTTAACCACAGTTTTATGCTAAATTCATTTTCAAACGGTGTAAAATGTCCCGACCATCTGGTCGTCGGGCAGAATAAGAGAATCTACACAAATATTTGAAAACAGTATTTCAAGCAGGCCTGCAGATGATTTTAGGAAACACAGATGCAGCCACACAATGAGCCCCAGCTTCACATGAAAATATACAGGCTCCCCACTTTGGTACAGTCTGTATTTTAATGACCTGCGGGGGGAGCCTGAGCCAAGAGTGTGACTGTGTTCACCTGTGCCAGCGCTCTCTGCCTGGACCGTGTTCAAACCAGCTTTGAGCAGAACCAGAAGTGGGCTGCGCCATCATCAACCAGGGTTTTTTAGAATCTCCACATCCAATCCATCAACCACCATCCATTTCCCAGCCACTCATCTCTCCACACCCGACTCCTGCTGGCCGCTACGGCCTGAACTATAACTATACAACTTTTGTTAGCGTGACAATGGGTCCACATATGCGAGCTTGTGTACCTGCGCAAATATCTGTGTTGCATCTCGGCAGAGTATAGTGTCTAGAACCTGATGTTTGTTTTTCTCTCTGTACTCACACTGTCTTTCATCAGAACCGTTCTCAGCCCACAGACTCTCAGTATACGGTTTCACAGTCTTGGGCCCCTGTCGGCCGCAGCACGTGGGTGGATGATTTCTAACACATGGGAACCTTGGGAGCCCACGCAATGTTGGAACAATAGAGGACCTGTCAGGATCAGTGCACTGCAGGCTGGAGGAGACGGCAGGCCGTGATGATGTCAGAATCATTCACACACACCCACTCACTCTCCACCCCTCTGGGCTGAGATCAATGTTTGTATACAGAAAAGACATAATGATTGTGCAACAAGACAGTAAATAATAAAACGAACCAATCATCAGGGCTGATGCATCATCACAACTGATGATGTAAAATGTGCAATTTCACACTTTCAACACTACGGCCTGGGAGCCAGACGGGGCTGTTTTTGCTTTTTTTTATCCATTTCATTTTATTATTTTCTATTATCGTTGTACTTTTGCCTTCACCCTGACATTGCCAACAGCTCCAACAGATGCCGTACAAAATGCAAAAAGCATTTTAACCTTTATAAATGATCTTTATGTCATGTCATTAATCTTAGTTCGCAGAAACGCAAATTTTAGGACTTTCAAATTTGTCTGGCAAGTCAAAGGGTTTACCCACAGTTGGCGCAGCTGCTACCTTTTTATACTCTGTGCAGTAATAAAAGTATTTTTGCTATTTTTTTTTTCTTTAACCTGAAAATGAAGTAACTACAACACCATTAAAGTACAGACAATGCTGTGTTGTGCAGGAAAGAAAGATTTGCACAATATATTTCAAGGGAATGAATGAAAGACTAGATTTTGAGTTTTTTTGTCTGTGTTTTTTTCTCCCTACCACAGAGAAAGTTTTACAACCTTTACTATTGACTCGAAGACAAACAGAAAAAGAAATAAAGTTAAAATTCAACATCTACTCATCCAAAAAAACATATGTTCTTAGCTTTAAGAACATATGTGTTCTATTGACTTGGATCATCTATAATTCCAACTAAAATGTCTCAAACATCGTTTCAGTCCCTGTTGCTATTATTCATAAAACTATTTACACGACATGATCTCTTTTACTGGACTGCATGATCCCAACACTATGGTTTCTAGTAGGGCCATAAACAGGCACTCATGCAATCTGTGTGCACCCACTGTGTACAAAATCCCACCTAAATCCCAGGGGATTACACCTCCCAGAGCAGGCCTGCTCCAGCTGCAGACCCCGTGCACACCCAGTGGATTTCAGTCCAACTTCCAGCGACACCTCCGGCTGACTGAAAGTGAGAACAGCCACTTCAGCACCATCTGAGTAGAGTGCGTGTTAGCAGAAAGGCAGAACCAGTTCTTCTAGATTCTGTTGGTCCTAATCCCCAATATTCAACATCGCACTGGGCAAGATGTGCTATTTCGTGTCGTGCATGTGGAGAAAAACAGAAATATTTTGCTGCACAAAAAGAAAGATGAAAGCCAGCTTCCTTTTTACTTTTTCTTCTGCCTCATTCTTCTTCTACTGTGCAGGGACCAGAGAACAGACCAGAGTTGGCTCCCATTGGCTTCATTGTCTGAAGGCAGAATCAGTAGCAACAGCACAATTCATTCTGCTCATCTGCCAAAGATGGAAAAGTAGCCGGGAATACAATACGCTGTAAGGGCAGGAGGGAAGAGAGGTAGGCTGGGTAATGAGTGGAGCTGCTGACTGTTTGGAGGTTTTGGACCGAGGCACAGGGAAAACAGGACAGTTCCCAGCGGTCGGCAGGAGTCTGGTGAGGCCACAGCACACGCCAAGCAACCAGAGTGAGGAAAGCAATCCATCACTAGAGGTCTGCAAGAGGAGGAGGAAGAGGAGAAGGTGGAGGAGGAGGAGGAGAAGGGGGTGGATGCAGCACTGGGCCAAAATACAACAATGTATGTGTGTTTATGTGTGTGTGTGTGTGTGTGGCCATTGTTTAGGGTCATTGTATGTGGCTGGTGGTCCCCACACCCTCTGGACGCAATGAGAGTCCAAACTTCAACAGACTCCCAAGAGTCAGAACATCTGGTGGGAATGTAGAGCTTGGAGATCTTTTCACACACACGCACACACACACACTCGGACAAAGCTCTTCAACACAACTGACAACACACAACATTTTAAGCAATTCTCAGTTAATTTAACAGAAGAAAAATTATTTTAGAGATGTTTTATGATTTATTTGATATTTGTCGTATTGTAATCTCAAACTAAATAATGTTTACAACCCACACAGATCAGAGGAAATCACAAAAACAAATAAGGTAAATATATCCGCACTTTATTATGATTAATATGATTTGTAAAAAAAGGTATCTTTCTTGCTCAAAAAAACAAAGTTTGAGGAAAAAATCTTTCCTTTAAGGTCTGTGCATTCATTAGCCTAACCTTATCTATTTTTTAAATTCTATAGAAAAATGTTAGCAAGCATGCATTTTCTTCCTTCAATTTTTGCTTTTTGTTCTGTAAAAATGTTTTCTGGGGATTATTCCATCATTCGAAGGCTCCATTCAGATTCTTTCCATGTTTGGTCAGAAGTATAGTATTAATTTTTATTCTAGTGGACACCGTACCCCGAGTTGCTAACTTCTGGTCGTTTGTTCAAATTAATTGTAATGTGAAGTTGGTCAGGTTCTCTCTCTACCTCATTCTGGTTCACAGCCCCTAAAAACACCCACTCTATGACTTCATGTCTAGATCTCCTTCCTCCACGCTTTCAATTTCACAACTGCTCAATATTTTCTCTTCAACAGCCCGAACACTTTATTATCAAGGATGCGTGGGTTAATACCACCGGTGTGGAAATTATGGAAGAACTATGGACTGCAGAGAACAAGGTGAGGGATTAGGTTGAGATTTAGGTCACAACTCGGCTCCACATTCCTAGATTCCCAGATTCATTCAGGGAAGGAAAGGAAAGCAAACTCCTTGTCATTGTGATCCACACCACTGCATACAACCAAATATGACCTCTGTATTTAACCCATCACCAAAGTGAACAGTGGTCAGCTTAGAGCGCCCGGGGAGCAGCGAGTGGGAACGATGCCATGCTCAGTGGTAACCTGACAACTGGTGGATTCTAACCTGCAACTGGTGGATTCTAACCTGCAACCCTCCCGACCCACAGTGTTTGCTTCACAACATGACCTAAGGTTCGGTCATTTCATCACTGTCCAGATTGGTAGCTCCCCGAGACTCTATGGATAGTTGACTTGTTACCATTATAACCAGTCTGGTGTTCATCGTCGGTCACATGGTGTGATATTAGTCTCAGTAAACTGACGGGTTGTTATGACGCCCAGCAGCTTGTCGGGGCCCAAACCAAACAACCCCGGTGTTACCTCTGTGTTTGTTTGTTTGCACTGGGCTGGTTCACCCCCGCCCGCCCCCCTCCACCTCCCCACCACGGTAACACCAGCCTTTACTGCAGACCATCTGTGGACACGGGTCAGTGTTGATCTACAGCTCTCCAAACATCCTTCAGCCTCATCCACAGGGAATCAGTCAGTCCAGCTCAAACCATGGTCTGTCTATGAGGGAATATGATGCCGGTCTCTGCTGTGGGGACATTAATGAAGACTGTGTGGTTGGTTTGATCTTGTTCTGTTTGTAGAAGGACACTTCTGATCTATTGTGGCTAATGTTTAGTATAGTACGCTTAAAGAAAAATTTGAACTTTTATTGTTATGGTTTGATGTAAATCTGAACTTAATTTGGTTATTATTTTTCTTATTCTCTCTTCAAAATAAAACATGTTTTTCTAAGGCATTTGTAAGAAATGTAGTTTAATTACTGCATTTACTAATAATTGTTTTAAATTTAAGTAAATAATAAACAGAAGTAAGGTAACAAAAAATCATTATACTACTACATACTACTACTATACTACTACTAAAACTGTAGATTAGTCCAAAAATAGTCACTCCTCTTGGATGAGAGAAACCTATTATGTCTAGTTGTCCTCGAAGTAAATATTTTGGGATTAAATGGGCTGGAGGATTGAGAACCTACACAGACACTTTAGATTAGAAAGCTCTTAGTTTTCTGTTTCTAAATAGTTGGTTTGAAACAGGGATGGAAGGAATTGATTTAGAATTCTGTTTATAGGAAACAGAAGTCTCCAATAATGATGGCAACAGTCAATAAAGTTGGTGATGAACATCAGAAAAATCAAGACTACAGAGTCCAGGAACGTCAAAGGACGCCAGAGAGTGATATTATTGATTTTTGTCTCAGAATCACAGCCTGTGAACCGCAACAAACTCTGACAGACAGGTGTTTTATCCAATCAACTGCCAAGTATCTCTGGCAGCACCTGCTATTTTTCCGAACCGTTCCCAGACAGTTCTCAGCCTTCCCATATGGCACAGTGTAACCAAACATCTGCCGCGTCAGGTTACAGAAATAAGATTCATACACAAACCGGGACTTCCTCTCTGGGTCTGAGAGTGTGCTCTGCATGTAAGGAAGTACTAGAGAACACATGTCAATTTGGTACAAATGACTCGCAATTAATACCTTAAGACCTGGACACGTCCTACTGTCAGACACCCTGATTACTTCATGCCATTTAACACCACATCAAAACGACACACAAAAGAATGTGGTGGACACCAGCTGGAGTGGAACCAGCAGCCTGATCCCTTTTTTCTCTAATCCTGTCCTGCAGACAGGAACTCTCTCAGAAACTGTCTGCCACCCAGGCGTTCCAGTAAAAACACATGGTGAGGCCAAAGGCAGAAAAGTCCACATCCCTGCCATACATCACCACCACCATCACCACCATCATCATCCTCATCATAACGGGTCAGTCTTCATCACTCGGTGCTCTTCCATCATTTATTTTCCATTGCTCAATCCTCTGCGGGTCTGTCCACACACATATTCATAGACAGGAAAGCTACCCTTACAGCAATTACACCTCAGTTTGCCTCCGTCTGAAGGGGAAGTCTCAGCATCGACAAGTGTCGGCTGCTTTGGCCGTAAATCAATTCCTGCCAGGCTATCACTTTTCAGCCCCAAGTCCCTGAGTTATTACAGCACGGCTGTTCACAGCAGCACTGACCCAGCGTGGTCTGGTCTGGTCTGATCTGACTACACCCTCCCCCCGGGCCTCCTCCCCTTGTCTCCGACCAAACCGTAGGCTGAGAGCTTCCGCTGCAGGTGTCAGAAACTTTTTTGTTCTCCTTCTGTCAGTCTCTCCTCTTTGAGGGGAACATTTAACTCCCTGTACTGGCTACCTCTCTGCCTCCCACACCTCCTCCCACACTCTCTCACTCTCTCCCTTTCCTTCTTGAGTAAATCAGCTCGCACAGCCGGTCCAGATTGTTCTCATTTAGTCTGGTGACATCAGAGCTCACTATCTCATCACAGTCTGCAAGGTCTGCTCCCTGTCTGACTGTCTGTCTGTCTGTCTGTCTGTCCTTTCCTCTCACCAAAAGCTGGGTCTGCGACCTGTGACTACTGACCCACATGATGCACAAAAACTCCCAGCAGGAAACTGAATATAACCTCAATCATCTTAATAGCAGAGGGAAGAGAATTGATATTTATTTTATACATACACACACATATGAATTTTTACAAAACATTAGAGTAAAACTAATATTGGACATTAAATGTGCAGCTTGTTTGCAAACAGCAAAACGGTTACTTCAAAGACAACTGGACATAGTAGGTTTTGTGAAGACGCTTCACCATCTTATCCATGAGGTTTCGTCAGTTCTAACTGACTAACAGGAGTTTTGGATTAAAGGACATGGCTGCCAGAGAACCCACACATGAACAGCTGAACGATTGCTGTTTGAAGCAGGCATAGGCAAAATAAGGCCCAGGGGCCAAATGCAGCACATTCACCTTTGTAATTGAGCCCAACAAATTTGTCCAAATTATATAACTGTTTTGTGTTGTTATTATATTATATAAGGGAAATGTTTACAGGGCGGTCACATGACCAGGGATGATGTATGGTTTAGAGACACTAGGAATAGGCAGAAGGCAGAAGACAGAGCTGGAGGTGGAGAAGATAAAGATGCTGAGATTCTCTTTGGGAGAGACAAGGATGGACAGAATCAGGAATGAGGTGATTAGGGGACAACACAGACAGGAAGGTTTGGGGAAAAAGCTAGAGAAGACAGATTGAGATGGTTTGGACATGTTCAGAGGAGGGACAGTGGATACATTGGTAGAAGAATGATCCTAGAGATGGAGCTACCAGGTAGGAGACAAAGAAGAGATTGATGGATGCAGTGAGAGAGGACATGGAGGGAGTTGGAGTTAGAGAAGAAGATACAGAGGACAGGGGGAGATGGAAAATGTTGACTTGAAAAAAGGGACAAGCTGAAAGGAGAAGTCTTATATTGTGATTATACTTTGTGGTTTCCTTCAGTGACCACATTTTTCCTATAGGTGGCAGAGAGGAAGATAAACGTATTTTAGCATTTTAACCTCTATTGATGAGTTAAATTTTAAATAAGAGCATAGATTTTTGCCTGCATGTTGACATTTGCATCTTGCATGAGTGTCTGTGACACCTAAGCTTTTATACACAGCTATAGTAATAATACTGCAGTTCTTAAATGTACAAAATGTTTGACCCTCAATGCCATCTCTCAGTGGGGACACAACACATGTCCACACTCTGACATTAGTGTTTTCTCTGGAACAAAAGACCCTAAGAGTATAACTACACCATATACACAGACCTACACACATATTCCTTTCTTCATCAATCCTCAGGGTCTCCAGGGAAATGGGATAGTTAACAAGATGAAGTTGTGGAGAGTGACCATAGTAAGAGGTCAAGACTAAACACCTTGGTTGACTGTCGATGGACGGCTCTCCTGGTAAACTGAGACTTGTTCCCACCCTCTCTCACCCCTCAGTAAATCCCCGTTCACACGTTAGTCCCTGTCAGTCCTTATTGCTTTAACGCAATGAGGCCCAGGACACGTCACCAGTGTCTGTCCAAGAGCTGTCCAGTATCTACATAGTGAAATTTAACCAAAACTTAGGGATGGGATCATCAGGCAGGCAGTGATTTCAAGTTTGGAAAAAAAATAACATAGAAAAAGATATTTTGTAGCGTCAGCTTTACTGACAGCTCAGAAATGCTGGTGAACCTCACTGACGAAGGACCACAGTAACCAAAACATGACGTTTATTGTCAGGACTTTATCCCAAAATCTCCAACTCCAGAGCTGGTTTCACAGTGTTCTGTTTTTAAGAATTTGATTGTCTCACATAACAAAAGAGAGGAGAAGAAATAAATAAATAATTTTGTAAAAATCATTTCCACCTGTCCTGAGTTTTTTATGTCTGCTCTAAATTTTATTTCTTCAACCAGGGGTGTTACGGTGTAATTTCTCCTCAACTCAAACGACAGAAAGCGAGAAAGTGTCCAACACAGTAGCTGCGCCTCTGTATCAGCTGTCCCGCTGAGTGGAAGGAAGCCCTGTTTGTGCTGTGAAACTACCTTTGGTGATCTGAAGCTCCAGTGGTAATAAAATCACTGAGAAAAATCACAGCCAGTGGCTGAATATTTACCCTGCACTAATCTGACCATGGTAATACCAATTAACATCTCAAAATGGATGGAGAATGACGTGAGATGGGGGGTGGGAGGCAGCGGGGGTGAAAGACCCAGGCACCTTTTCTTGAACTCTTGAGAAAACCAGTCCACATTCGAGGAAACCTGATCAGCAACAAAAACAAGTCTGAAGTCAGACCTTTATTTAAGGTAGCCAGCAGGAGCACAGATCTGTGATATCCCAAGGAGAGGAGACAAGGGGGGGCTATGGGAAGGTGGGGTTTGTATAGCACCCACCTCCCCACCCGCCAACAAACGCACACAACCACCTCTCCACCCGCCTCCCCCGTCTCCATCCTTCTCTCTTCTGAGTTGTTTTCTGAATTCCTGCCAGGAAAGTTTAATGGCTGTGGAATTTGGACAGGAAAAAAGCGGCGCTGGAAGTTTCAGAGGAAGTGGGAATTTGTGCCTCACGAAGGCAGCACCTCTGTTTGTGTTCTCCCCAGTCCAGGAGAGACAGACAGACACAGGGAATGGAAGACAGAGGAAGCGCGTCAGAGAGCTGTTCCAGTGAGCAGCACGGGCCTCTGGGGGAGACAGACCTCAGCCAGACAGGCCGTGATCATTTAACCTCCCATGGACATGACCGTGCATAGAACAATGCACACACAGGCTGCCAGACACACGCCCAGCACGCACACACACACATTCTCAAACTAGGATAATAAAGCTGCACACACACACACACACACATATTAAATCTATTCAACTGCAGGAAAGTCTTCGCAAACCATAGAACGCACACACACACACTGTAGAGTAATGACACACACTGCTCATGCCATGAACACCATCGCACACCATTTACATCTTCTTCTCTTTCTTCAGCGAGATCCAGAGTTCAACACACACTCAGGTCTAAACTGGGCCCAGCTGTTGTCCACGGCCACTTCAGACAGTAGGAGACACATGGTGCACATTTAACTGTTCATGGAGAAAAGTGTGATTCCGAAAGGGAAATCGTTCTTTTTTAAAAAAAAGTTTTTGGAAACGAAAGAACTTGAGTTTTGAGCTTCATTACCAAAGATATTTGTTTTTTCTGACCCATCACATTGTCACACAGAGAGTTCAATTATTTCCATGGAGATATTGAAATTAGAAACTCATTTTTTTTCCGGCTCAACAAACAGCATCAATAGTAGGCTGGATCAGCACATGATTACGCAGAAAAAAACTAATAAACCCATGTTTTTCCTCTTAGTCCATGCAAAGAATGAATTATAAGAAAAGCGTATTTATTAGATTTTTTTTTCCTCCTCTGGGTAAGGTAAAAAAAATTTTTTACCTTCATTTTTCACAAGGGTTGTAATGTGCCCCTAACCCAGGGATGGGCAAACTAAGGCCCGGGGGCCAGATACGGCCCGTTGAGCCTTTTAATGCGGCCCACCATCCCTGTCCAAATTAGATAATTTATTTATATTATAATTATACGTCTGTCTTTTTCCTGCAATGCCTGCATTTCCCCAGTAGTATTTTGTTTTTTTTTTTACATGACTTTTAGATGCCATTTATGTTAGTTCACAGTAACGTTCCATCCTTCTGCTCTTGACTCCGCCCGTGTCCAATTTAAGTAGAAATTATGGCCCACGGGTCAAAAAGTTTGCCCACCCCTGCCCTAACCCACTGGTTTAGATTTGTGGGCCTTATGTTTGACACATTATTGTTAAATTATATTTATTAAAATTTTACAAAACTATGAACTCTAAAGAGGTGTTTGTGCTTTTTTTTACCATCAACATTTATCAAAAGGGCTGCAATGAGCCCCTAGTCCACTGGTTTTGATTTGTGGGCCTTATGTTTGACACCTTTGAATGTATTTTTTTTAAAGGTGTGTCAAACCCACTCACGTCGTAACCAGGGAGCAGCGTGGGGGGACAATGCTCAGGGCGGTAAGTTGGCGATAGGGGGATTCGAAACAGGGGCCACCAACTGTACCACCTGACGTACACCTTAATGCAGGGGTTTTCAAAGTGTGGGGCGGGCCAGTGGGGGGGCGCAGTGCAATGCTGAGGGGGGGCACGTGTGACCCTGGGGAACATGCTTTTTTTTCCGCCGTACTACAATAAAGTGTAATTGCACATCCTTGTAAGTTGTACTATATATTTTTTTGTTGTTTTCTTTATGTTAGCAAGGATATGATGTTATGCAGAGGTGTAGTTATAACTCCTCCGTCGCCGGTCTGGTGTTCCTCTCGCGTTCTTTTCTCCGTTTGCGCGTCCACCAAATGCAGACGATGATGCAGAAGAGGCAGAGGAGACAAAAGAGGACGCACAGCAAGGGCACCAGGTAATCTGTCCACACCAGAGACGCACATCATACACGGGATTAATCAGCAAACAGAGACAGAGCCCTGTGGGACGCCTGTGTTTATCCTGTCTCTTATACACATCTAGATGTGTATAAGAGACAGGTGTGATGCTGAGGGGGGCGCGTGTGACCCTGGGAAGACGCTTTTTTTTCACTGTACTACAATAAAGTGTAATTGCACATCCTTGTAAGTTGAACTATATCTCTTTTTTGTCTCTTTATGTTAACAAAGATACAATGTTATACAGAGGTGTACCTAGAACTATTTTATTGACAAATGCTATTATTTATAGTTGCGGCAGAGAGTGGGTGGTGGGGTGGGGGGCGAATTGTTTTCTTATTGCTGGGGGGACGTAACAGAAAACGATTGGGAAGCACTGCCTTAATGTAAATTGGAAATTATACAAATACAGATATATTTTATAATATAAAAAATTGGAATTTGGAAATCACCAAAAATCACTCCTAAATAGCCGAGCAGAAAACATGAATCTCCTGCTTGTCAATGGACCTAAAGAGTCATCCATCCATTCATAACCATGACTGACCAGGATTGGCTGAATCGCCTTAGAGAGTTGGATAAACAGCCAAACTTCTCTAAAGTGTCGGAAATATCATGACAGTTGATATTTTGAGGGTGCTGGAGGCGTAGATCACCCGCGACGTGGCCTCAATTGTCCATCACTAACCCACAATTGTTATGACTCTGTTGATCTTAAGTGTAAGTCTGTCAGACTGTACTATAGTCACGCGTCAAGTGTTTAGTCTGAGCTTTTTTTCCTAGTTCCAGCCAAAACCAGATGGCAGCATGAACTAGGATGTGTAGAGATGAATCCAAAATGTCACCTTTAGCCCTGATATAACGCTATAACACAGGCCACTGTAAAAACATGACAAAAAAAAAAACCACTTTCATTTTAGTGACTAAATATATATAAAGTGAATCTGTAGTTTTGCATTTGAACACTGATGCCCGGGGGGTTTAACCAGCTCCGTGATAATCCTGGTCTGCATTCCCACGTTGCTTATGGACCAAAGACTCTCACCCACGTCATCACTTAATGGCTGTACATCTTCTTGGCTCCCCATCCTTCAGCCCACACCTCCGCGAGCCGAGCCCAGAGACAGATGGGCAGACATGGGGACGGACAGGCCAGGCGCCCCCCACCCCGGCAGACCGGCCCACCCGTCTGCCAACCAGTCAGTCACTCAGAGTATTTGGATAGAGCCATGTATCCATTACACCCACATGCATAAAAGGCCACTCAAGGATTCTTTGAAGCCACATCATCACATCAGCTATCATGGGATTCTTCAGCGCTCACAGGGATTCACACACTCACACACACACACACACACACACACACACACACACACACACACACACACACACACACACACAGATACTTAAACATTGATGTCCTAAAATTAATGCCATGAAACAAGGCCTAAATAAAAAGAGTCCGTCTCCCAGTGCAAACAGCCATTCTCACTGACTAATTCAGGTATTTCCCAATATGACAATGTTTCTGGATGATGGCAGGAAGCCACACAAAGAAAAAGAGGAAGTGTGTTGTTTATGGGGACAGTGCTTATAATACTGTATACAACTAGTAATACGGTAGTCATGTTCAGTCTACAGACTAAGTCTCGGTGCAAAAAAAGTCCAATTTCCAAAGCTACAACCCTGGCAGCCAGATGTTCCTCTCAACATGACTAGTCAACAGTTCTTTTTTACATTGTCAGCTTGTTTATTTTGCTGACCAAATTACTATCTCATGACATTACACTTAACACTGGTTTCAATAGATCCAATGATCCACAGATTTTTCTGTCTTTCCTCACCAGGGACATGTAGGAGATTATCTGGGATAAGCCTCCTTAAAAAGAAACAAAAACCTCCAACAAAGAAGCTGCGGTCTGGCTGGAGGATAGAGAAGAGAAGGCGTTTTCATTTGCTGACTTTCTTATGTTTTCTTCTCCCACGAGGGTCTTTGGACAACATCTCAAAGAGGTTTGATGAAACAGATTTGATGCCGCATCAGTAAACTGAAAACTCTTGACTTAGCTCAGTGGTCTTGGAGATATTAAATTCTTTTAGCAGATAATACTTATCACTTCAAACATTAGTTAAAATGCTTCAGTACATTGCCAGCTCATAACAACTTTGATTGAAAATAAAAATTCCAGCAGCATTATGGAAGTGGAAGCAGGCAGTTGGTAGAAAGAATGTCTGAACATCTGGTGAAGACCACCTATGACATGCGGCAGTAGTTCCTTCTCTTCTGCTCACTCCTGCTGCACCACTGATATAATCCGGCTGGCGGCCAAGGGAGCGACCTCGGTGTCCAGCCTTGAGAAGAAACCCGTGCGAGCTTTTTTTACAAGCAGTGAAAAACGGTGAGCTGCAGCGTAGGCTACCGCGGCCCTGCCTCCTGTCCTGTCTGCACGTAAGATCAAAAAACAAAGTTTATGTGTAGCTAATTTCTCAGAGCGCAAGGTTCCAACAATCAGTCAAGTTGAACCAGAGAGGTGGAAATCTGAGATCGGCGGCTCCGTCATCTGAAAACTCCTCGAGCATTTCCAAAGTTTCCCTGAAAATGACTGTTTTACAGACCTTTCAGATGTTTTTACCTCCTCGTCTGTCTCTATTGTTCCAGATGAAAACAGTGACAGAAGTAATTAGACTGTCCTCACTGTCTGCTGCTGTCCATTCTAACACTTTCAGCGTTTATTTTATATTGAAAATATATTTATTAAAGCATAAATAATGCTCAGTATCAGGGGGTTACCCTAATTCTTGACTATTGTTGTGTTCCCCTCAATTTTTCATTTTTAATAACTTCACATTAGATGCCATATAGCAAGGTAGGTAAACACTGCACTACGTCATTATCAATAAAGCAAAATCATTTTAGAACGTTTATTGTAGGGTGTGCCTGCTTTATCGCCCCATATGTCATGGATCAGAAAAATCTTTGAGCGCCCCCTGCCAAAAAAAAAAACATTATTTTAACATGCCCAAGTGCTACAATACTGCATATATATTCCAAAACATTCACCTTAAGAATAACAATATTGTCCAAAATTTAAGAGAAGACATCAATTTGGGGCAGTTGGTGGCTGAGGAAGCGGTTAAGGAAGCGGTCTTGGGTCCCCGGTTCAAAACCCCAACTGCCAGGTTACCACTGAGGTCCACTGAGTATGGCACCATCCCCACTCACTGCTCCCCTGCTGCTCAAAGCTGCCCACTGTTCACCGTGGTGATTGGTTAAATACAGAGGTGACATTTGTTGTGTGCAGTGGAGTGAATCACAATGTCACAATGACAAGGAGTTTGTTTTCTTCTTTTCTTCCAACCAATAAAAAAGACAAAAACTTTCAGTGCAAAATATACAGAGTTGTCTCATTACAGCCAGGGATCCTCAAACAATCAGAAAGTATGAAGGAGATAATGAAACTCCCCTTATTTGCCTGATTCTTAGCACTACTGTTAGTGCGCAGGGCGTTTGGTTCAGTGCTCACAATAACAAACACCCAGAGGAGGAAATGCCTACGAACAAATGGCCACCAAAGTGACGACTCCCATATAACGTGACTCGTCAAGTCCCGTGTGAAAAGTGGAAGAGCGTTAAGAGCTGTTAACTTCAGTTGATGGCTGTTAATGGAGAGAGCTCCCCTGCTGGGTCTGCAACACAACATTTGACACCACAGCCCAACAGGAGAAACAAACTTTTGGCACCAGGGCCTGTCATAAACAAACTGAGAGCCCGGCCGGAAACGAGGTATATCTTGATCAGGAATTAAATGGAAGACGATTATTCATGATGAAGGTTGTCCTGGCCTAGGACTTTCTGTTGTTGAAGTCTTTGGGAGATATGTGACTACATTTTTCTTTGTTTTGTCATCACTGTATCAGGTTTCTTTGTCTTGTCAAACCAAAGTCTTAAGAGGATCCTTTATTTATCAGTCCTGATAATCACTATAATCAATACTCACTTAAGGTGCAGATAAACAAATGATAAGCTGTACTCAAACATCCACATTGATTTGGATGAATCTTGGAAATTTTTGGGTTAAAGGTGTAATAAACACAAAATAACCCACAGAATGAATTCAAATAAATCTGCCTGGCCATTGCAATGAAGCTCTAAGTCAGGGGTGTGTCAGACATATAGTGTCAAACACATAGTGTCAAACATACTGTATAGTGTCAAACATATAGCCCAGTGGGAAACACTGATGTTTGGAGATTAGGGATTTCTAAGGACGCCATTCTAAGGAAAGAAAACGAAAAACAGAAACTTTTTTCTTGGACAAGAAACAGTCCGGTTCTAACATTTTGGTTTGGGAACAGAAACTTCTTGCTTTTATCCATTCAGCTTGTCCCTTTTTCAGGTGTTGCTTTTTTTTTGCTTATTTTTTACTCTGACTCCACAACCTCCATGTCCTCCCTCACTGCATCCATCAATCTCCTCTTTGTCTCCTACCTGGTAGCTCCATCTCTAGGATCATTCTTCTACCAATGTATCCACTGTCCCTCCTCTGAACATGTCCAAACCAGACTTCTCTAGCTTTTTCTCCAAACCTTCCTGTCTGTGTTGTCCCTCTAATCACCTCATTCCTGATACTGTCCATCAGGAACAGAAATGGTTCTGGATCATAAACACTTTTTTAAAATAAAATTGTAACCAGTTATTACCAATTTTATTTCATTGCCATCAAGCCTGGGTTTTTGTGCTTCCAAAGCATCATATTAAATGGTTGAACAAGACCTGTTCAGTTAGCAGCAGGGTGTTGAACTGGTTCAAGGAACAAAAACCTGGTGCCATTTTGTTTGGAACAGAAACAGAACTAGAAACATATTTTTTTTGTTGAAGAACATAAATGCTTAAAAATAGTGGTTTATTTCATTCTTTAAAATCCTGTGTAGCCTTCAATCAGAGTCCTTGGTCTCCTAGTCTAGTCTATGGTAGTCTACAATGACATGATGAGGTTGACTTCCTGTGATGTTCACTGACTGAATGGACAGAGTGGGTGGACCATCAGACTATATGTGGAGGACTGACTACCAACTACTGTCACATCTCAAAGACAACAATAAGACGTCAATATTGGAGTCTGTCAATATGGAAAAATGTTAGTTTCAGACACGCTATCAATATATTTGTCCATGTCAATGATGGACTGGTCAACATTAAATTTTGTTAATTGGTTAACATTGTATTATCAATGCCCCGTCTAGTTACACTACAGTCTAGTACTACTACACTTTTTTTTCCGGTAAAGATCAACAAATTACTATGTATTAATACTTGGTGTGTTTAGGTGGGAAGACATTTTGAAAATCCCACGTTACAACAATTTTGGCCCAGCGAACCAGGAATAATATATATGTTTATCTTCTAACCTGTTCACGTATGTCAATTTTAACAAAAAAAATGAAATGTTAAAGTACCATTTCTGTTCAGTACATACCAACTTGATATAGACCCACACATGCTGTGATACCCAGAATGTCAGTGGCCCAGCTTTCAGGCTGAAAAGCAGTGACAGATCTCGTGACTGTCTACCTGCAGTACGGGGTTCCCTGCCGGCCCACCTCAGGACCGCGATCGTGGGGGGAACAGTGTCTGGGCCTGTTTACTCAGCTGTGGGGCTCCTGAGGTCCAAGGGAAAGAGAGGATGTGTTCAGGGCCTCATTAATCATGGCTGCTTCGGAAGAGATAAACAGGCAGGGCCCAGCAGGGATGCTGCAGCTCCTGCCGCTGTTGGGGGGGAAGGGGACGGTGAAGAGGAGAGAGTGGGGGTATAGGTGGAAGGCCAGAAAAGGGGGCGTAGGTGGGGGATGAGAAGAGGAGGAGAGACGGTGGACTCGCACACCAGGGGATTCACCATAACACTTGCTCTTTGGTTCCACATCTGCGTGGCTGTGCAGGCCTGTAAATCTACATTCCTCGTCTGGACGGATGCAAATACACAGAGTCCGATGCAAGTGCATGAACCCGGAGCCATTTTTTTACCTTAGACGCTGTGGAACTGCTGGTGTGTTTTTGAAATAATCCCGAGTTCTGGATCAGAATGACCAACATAAACCTTCCATACGCCAGGACAGAAGGTGCTTTAAAATGACATTAAAACTGTCATAAAATTGTCTTTAGGTGAAATACTATGTAGCGATTCTACAGCACTTGTGCCTTAGTTTGGTTTTTGATATAGTTATTCAGGTTTTTTTCTTTACTATTAGGTATTTTATCTAACTTGGTGACATTAGTGCCATAAAAAGAAGAATATATAAACAAAAACCTCAGAAAAAAGTAGTTACAGAACATATTCACAAAACAAAATTTTACTTATCGGGTGTAATTGCAATAAACAATTTGTATTATAGTATTTTAGCTTTTAACTCTTCTTACTTTTGTTCTGTTTGTGGGAGTCTTTGTTGTTAACTGGACCATTGGCCTCAGTTCCAGCAGATGTGTCTCATCTTTATCCCCTTCCTAGTTCTCACTTTCTCATTAAATGAAAAGAAGTCTTGAGAGATTTGCGTCCGACCGTATGGAGAAGACGGAGTGAAACGGTGATTCTGTCAATCTGTCATGCGGATGAGACACAGGGCCGAGGCCATGGGTTATTCTACACCCACAGACGCCGAGGATGGAAAGCGAGGACCCTGAGTGAAACCTGCTCCGGCTCAGATCTGTTCCAGAAGGCCCGCCATTAGGACCTGCCTCTCCTTCCATCAACCCGTATAGAAGAACGTCTCTCCCGACCTCGCTCTAACAACCTACGTGTGTCAGAGCAGGCAAATTTCACTCATCTCCTGCACAATATCTCATCGGCGGGGAGGAAGAAGAGGGGGAAGAAGGGTGGAAAAAAGAATGTCTGGAGACACAGCAATCACTGTGAAAGAGCTGACAAACGCAATAAGCCAAAGGTTTATTTCAGCCCTCCCTCTGAATGGGTTTTAAGGTATTGTGTTACTCTGTTTATGTAAGTTTATTTCTTAATTATAGTGTGCGCTCCGGTGCACGCGTACGACTGTTTATGTGGATCTGTCTGCGCCTCGGTGCACGTGTCCTTGTGTTGAACACTAATTGGCCTTGATAGGCTTGGAAAAGTGACATCATTACCAGATTGTCTGGATTTGGCCCAGAGATCAACCAAGAGGGCAAGAGTGAAATCCTGCTCTCATGATGCGGTGACTGTGACAGATATGAGAGGTAAAATATATAGACCGGGAAAATTAACTGATCCTGGAGGCAAAAACTTCAGGGTTTCACTTTTTTTTTTTATCCTGATTTTCTGTCCGAACTGCGAGGACGCTGAGCTGAACCGTCGTCCTTCCACTTAAAAACACTATCGTTCTTTCTATCTGACAGAGCAGAAGTAGAGAGAATGGGTCAAACCCACGGGACGCTACACAAACATGGCTCCTGTTTGATCTCCGAGTGAAATCTCAGAGCGTCATCTCGACGCAAAGTCACGTAGGAATAAAAAAAAAAAAATGGACGCAGACACAAAATGCTGCAGCAGTTTTAGAGTGACAGGGGAGAGAAGTGATTGTAGACTGATATGTACGAGTCATATAAAGGAAGAAGATAACGCACAAAGTCAGTTAAGCTACTACAGTTGCTTAGTAGCTGAGTTTTCTTTTAGTATTAAGGAGGAAAAAAACTTTTCATTCTCAGATTTTTTCATTTTGTTGCAACAAATTTGTCTGCACATAATCAATTTTTCACATATATGTAGTATTTTATTCATAATAGATTGAATTAAACATACTGCACTATATAAATATTTCATGACCTTTGCTTTATGGCTTTGTTAACACAAATGCTCATGTTTCAAGAATTTCATGAAATCTTCATGAAATGTTGTTTTGGGCCTATGTCAGTAGAGTACAACAGCTACGTTAAAGACCTGTTTATGACAATAAATCATAACGGATTTGTACCAAGTCAATAAAGTTGAAATAAATTTCTAAAATCTTAAAAAATCATTTCAAAAGAGAAATTTCCCTCAAATATATTACCGAAGGCCCAGATCATGGCCATAATATAAAACTACGACGAAATCTATAATATCAACGTAAATTAAACGTAATTAGTTAAAAATAAATTCGTTTTAATAAGAATTTTATTCCATACCTCGTTATAGACGTGTCTGAACTGTCAATGGGTTAAAGTAGTTCGTTGACGCCATCTAGTGGCAAAAAATACACTTACATTCTGATAGAAACTGGGAATGATACATAATAAAGACAGATTTTTTACACACACGCACGCACGCACACAAACACACACACACACACTCACACACATTCTTCCTCTCCTTTCAGCTTGGCCCTTTTTTTCAAGAGTTTCCACAGCGATTCAACATTTTCCATCTCCCCCTGTCCTCTGTATCTTCTACTCTGACTCCAACTACCTCCATGTCCTCCCTCACTGCATCCATCAATCTCCTCTTTGTCTCCTACCTGGTAGCTCCATCTCTAGGATCATTCTTCAAAATGAACAAAAACCCAATGAAGCTCCTTCTGACCCTCTCAGTACTTCTCCATCAAAATCCTCAAGGCAAATATTGTGTCTGTGATTCTTTTCTCGGCATAAAACCATAGTTCACAGTTCACAAATCTCTGGTCTCAACTACTCTTTCCCAAATCTTCATGGTATGGCTCATCAACTTTATTTCTTAGTAATTGCTACAACTCTTCTTGTTAATTGGCACCAGAACATATTTCCTCCACTCATCAGGCATCTTGTCCGTCTTTAAAACTCCATTAAACAACCTAGTCAAGAAATCCACCACCACTTCCCCTAAGAACTTCCATACCTCCACTGGTATGTCATCAGGAACAAGTGACTTCCCACTCTTCATCCTCTATGTTTCTAACTTCTTCCTTTCTAATCCGCTCTAACTTCTTTCTGGCTCCTCATTCTTACGCTCCCTTTCATTTTCCCCATTTAACAACTTCTTAAACATACATAAAAACTTTACTGAACTTTTTCAACCACTGTCAACAACAGCTTAAACATCAATTTACATGCCTGGTAGAAGAAATGCAATACCACATATACCCTGAAGGTGGCACCTTTGTCAACAACTTGTTCAATGTTTGACTGAATGAAAATACTTTGCCCATAAACTTCTCCACTTATTGTGAAGAGAACAAAACTGGTCAACAAACAGCAAAACTTTCGCAAAAACCTGAGCCTGAGGCCCTGAATGCACCACACCTTCACCCTGAGTCTCCTTCATTAACAGCAGCTCTGACGAGGTCATGTGGTTGCCACCGTGCACGCTCCAAAATATTGACACAGACCAAACAGGGCGTCCAGACTTTTATCTCAGACACACTGTGTTGCCTGGGGACGTGGCCATAAAACCTTATCGTCTTCTCTCAGTTCATCACCTTCACCATCTGCTCACATTTACATCCTGCAGCAACAGCCACTAAATCAGGTGCAGGCTGGACACCAGTCACTACAGTCATCTGATTTTTACTCTTTTTGTTGATTGTTGTCCTGGTCTGTGTCCACTGGTCAGTCCAACAGTACAGTGGTTATAATGAGGCCTGCATCTGAGGTATGGATTAAAACAAAGAAAAACTTTGGATAATGGCCTTTATTTATCTTTCCAGAATGGTAAAATAATATTAAGTTAGCAGAATTTATATTTCCCTTGAAGTACCCTCAGTTATAATATTGGCTTTTTTCTTTAATGCCATAACTTGCGTTATTCCAGAACATTTTTCTTTATGTTTCCTACAACAACCACACTTGACAGATGTTTCTGTTGCCTATATTGGGCTCCTCTTTTCAAGTCTTTTTATTTTTTCTAGAGAATGATATTTACTACTTTTAAAAACTGACATGCTTACTGATCCCACCTTGTATGTACAGTAGTCTTCTAAAACAAGGTGAATTTTAACAAATTTATACGGTTCATGACAAATTAATTTAGGCAAGACGACTTATGTGAAAATAATATCTGATTCAACAACATGAGAAACCGACATCTATCATTATAATACATATAGATATTAATTATAAAATACATTTATAAAATTATCAATAAAAGCACATTTAATCAAGGCCGGATCAATACTATCTGAAGTGGGGCCTCTTACCAGGATGAGATCATTCATATCTTATCCTGATCACAGCAGGTACACTGACATGTGAGCGCACGAAGACGTCCACAGAACAGATCTATGACACACTACTGTTTAAAGCAAAATGGCGACATGAAGAGTCTGTAGGTATTGTAAACCAGTGTTTCCCAAAACATTTTTTCCCAGTGACCCACATTTTAAAAGCCACAATCCTGCACGACCCAAGTCAATACAGATAAACTTAAAATAAAAACCAAAGGTGTGACTGATCAACATTAAACATCATACCGGCACGACAAATGAAGTATTTTCCTACCCATAATATTTTCCAACCCTCTGCTTTCAGGTTGTTCTACATTTTTCTGATTGTAAAATAACAATCTAACACATTTAAAAGATAGGGTAAAAAGACATGATGGATGTTTAAAGTAGAGTTAAATTAGTATAAGTAGACTACTAAGGGGCAGTTGGTGGCCTGATGGTTAAGGAAGTGGACTTGGGTTCACAAGGCCCCCTGTACGAATCCCCCTACCACGTTACCGCTGCTCCCCGGGCGCTGGCCCAGCCAGCAGCCCCCTGTTTACTACGGTGATGGGTTAAATGGAGAGGTATAATTTCCCGAAGGATACTCCCTAGGGTTTAATATAGTTCTAATTATTTTATTTTTATTACTTGCAGCAACCTGAGGCGCCCCCTGGTGATGAGACCTGGGCTGCAGCCCCTTTAGCCTATTCTGTTTACCCGGCCTGCAACAAAGAGGTTCAATCCTCTCTTTGATGATATTTTATATTCACTACCACTTGATGGCAGTGTTAAAAGTCCACAACACTGACTTTTCTGAGTATTTAACTGATGTGATGAATCTTCAGCCTGGACTATGTGTCTTTAAAGCCTAGAATTTGGTTTAAGTATGGATGAAATCAATAAGTGAATAAAAAGGTGGTAAATTATGGCAGGGCAGAATGAGCCCACAACCCAGTGATGGTTCATATCATGCCTGTGGATCAATGGTTCTATCTTTATCACACGATCAATTCCCATGTGTAACCGGACACCGAGGCAGATCAATTGGCATGACTGTCAAAACAGGTCCTCCACACATCTTAAATAACAAGTGTCTGAATGACCTATTTAGAGGCACTTGTGATTGTGCAACGGCATGTGTAACAGAATCGCACAAGGAACATGTTTTCACTGAACCAGACCCACCCCTATCAGATATAGGCCGTGTCATAATACTGCCTTATTAGCTTTGAGCCTAAATGCGTGGGCTTTCTTCTCATGCAGTAACAACTGTCAACCCTCCATAAATAACACCAATTAAAAATAACTCACCTCACATTTTATTACATACGCCAATGGGGTATTTTATTTCCACAGGTAGTGTGGGAAACGTATGGCAGCAAAACACAGAATGAACAATAAACACAAAAATTAATGACTTTAACATTAGCTTTCTGACCTGCCAAGGCCACTGAAATACAAAAAATATACTGTAGTATTTGTTTTGGGTTGACTTGAAGGTGAAAAATGCAGGTGAATTTTTGTATTTAATTATTAGAATTATTATTAATTAATTAATTGATTAAATATTCTTATGAAATCCCCTTCATTCATTCAGAAAGTATATATCCATCTATCCATCTATCTACCTACCTACCCATCCATCCATCCATCCATCCGCCCATACTAAAATGGAAACATTTCTAATTTAAGATAACTACATAATCAAACAATAATATAATTATTCCTTCCTAAAAAAACAGAAAGAAAAAAACAAACACACAATATCTGGACCCTGCAGAGTAAAACAACAAAACTGCATATAAATGGGCATTTTTTTTTTCTATTTTCAAAGTCTGTCCATAAATGTACATATTAAAATATGACCAACTGATAATTCAACCCACTGACTGTTAAGGAGAACAAAGCGCCGAGGCCCGTTACCATTTCTAAGAGCGATCGTCCAATCAGAGCAAGAGTAACATGTGAGGTCATTGCTTTTACCTCTTCATATGTCGCCCACGTCTCCCATGAGAAAGTCACACGTAAGACACATGATACACCTGTTCTCAGCTCTGCAGAATTCTCGTCAATAAAAGGTAGATGACAGGAATGTGTGGGAAACATGGCAACCCAAGAACCTCTACAGTCTGTTACCCATGCGGCTACATTACCTGCCTGGAAACGGACTGGTTTAAAAAATGTGTCTGATAATTCCTCACTGAGTTAGTGTCTCTGTCCCATCAGAATTAAAGAGCTACAGTTTCACTGTTTTTTTTTCCTTCTTCTATGGCTCTTGCATATACTCCTCTGCGAGGCTACGTGTGGGATCCCTGTGCATTCCAACGTCATTGTTGCCCGTAAAGTGATTACAGAGCATCATTTCCTCTAGCTGTAGAAACCCATTTTCTGGGCCAGTGGACCCCACCAAAGGACTGATTGAGTCTTAAAAAGGGGGGGATCCCTCAAGCATACGTTTGCTCTCCTTGTACTCTGGACAATGGGCCTGACGCAGCAGTCCCGGGACATTAATGTGGAATTCTGCAACAGCAACGACAAAAGACAGAAGTTGCCGGAGGTCTTCACTGCCTCCTTGAAACAGCCAAGATCAGACAACCAAACTGTCCCTTTGTCTGTCCCAGACTGGCTGTGAGGATTATCCTCCTGAAACCATGGACATCTGAGTGAAAATAACATGAGTCATTGTTTAAAAAAAAAAAAGATAAATAAATTGCCGTCAGACCCAGACTATATCTATCAGGTATCAATGTTCCCCCGGGACGGTTCTGAAATCATTTCCTCAATTATTTCCGAGTCTGACCATTCAACATCAGGGCTCTGCTCATGCATGGCACCAGTGATGGTAAAGAGGAGCAGAGAGGAGGAGCAGGAAGAAGGGAGGGATCCGTTCCTCCTCCCTGTGTAACGAGATTCCCGGCTAATCAGTGACTTTCCTGCCTTATCTCTGCCATCGGGACACTCAGGAGGCCGAGTAACCCAGGACGAGCTGATGTCATGCTGAGATGGGTGTGTGTGTGAGAGAGAGAGAGAAAGAGAGAGAGTGTGTGTGTGTGTGTGTGCAGGGAAATATTTACTACAGTTTAAAAGCGACAGACCGAGGTGTGTGTGTGTCCACAGAGATGAGATGAAGTCATGTGAGGATGACTGGGCCCACAGACCATTTCATGTAGAAAAAAAAATTAAAGAAAAAGACTGGACTGGAGAGACAGAAAGAGATTGTGTTTGTACGCTACTGCTATACTTGTGGGGACATTCTGGGACGTTTACGCTTTGTTTGACCAAACAAAACAATATCCAATAACAAAATACCACCATCAGATCCTAAACACCTTTTGTGGAATTTTATTATCAGATGTACTTTAAACAATGGTTATGATAATAGTACAACTGTAATGAGGTGTTGGAAGAACAGAAGACTTTAAGATGGAGGTGGGACTGCATCAAGGGTCGTCCCCGAGCCCCTTCCCGTTTGCTTTGGTGATGGACAGATTGACAGATGAGGTCAGACTGGAGTCTCCATGGAGGATGATGTGAAACAAGAGAGGTGGAGGTTTGTACTCCACAGAAGGTCCATTGGAGCAAGGCAGAGTTCATAGAGGACAGAGAATGGTGGGGTTAGAAGGGGCAGAGGTGGTGAAGGTGGAGGAGTTTAGATACTGAGGGTCAACTGTTCAGAGCAGTGGAGACTGTGGAAGAGAGGAGAA
>JAFBJS010011269.1:26518-48864 GCA_016785265.1 Paraplagusia blochii | reverse complement strand
GATGTGTATAAGAGACAGTTCCTGGATTGTGTTAATAAAGTACCATATTAAAATCTATCTATCTATCTATCTATCTATCTATCTATCCATCCAACTAGCTTTCGCACTATTACTATTAGTATTATCCAATTAGCAACAGAAACACAGAAGGCCTCTCTAAATTGCCTTCAACTTTATCTATATTTGTATGAAGTATGACGTGCAATTCTCATATAACTTAACCAGCAATGGGGCAGCGGTGGCCTAGTGGTTTAGGAAGCAGACTTGGGTCCGCAATGCTTCAGGTTCAAATTCACCAGTCCCGTACCACTCAATTTTTTGTGTGGTACGCATAAGAATTTTTTGTGTGGTACGCATAAGAAGGCCCAACTGTTGGGTGTAGTAATTGTAAACTGTATCTTTGATAGGGATTTACAAACATTCCTGTAAACTCTGTATTTTACTCGATGAAATGTGCTGATAATGAATTATCAGCACTCTGCCCAACCCAATGAATAGATTATTAATTGGGTTATTCATGATATTCTCAGTGAACGGTTAATGTTTCAAATAAATGTGTTGCGGAAAACTCTGAAATACTACAGAGTCACATGAAGTGCTCCGCTTTGTAGTCAGGGAAACCTGAGCCTGAGGCTGAACAGGAAAATGTGTGCGTGCACGTGTGTGTGCCATAATGGGAGGGGCCAAGCTCTGCAGCGTTATGTTTCTAAAAGTGTGTGTGGAGCCTTGGTTGTGGCGTTGGTGGGTGGGGTTTGTTTAAAGGCTGATAAGAGGTCACAGGAATACAGCCCTGTTAAATTCATCTCCCGGAGCCGACAGAGTAGCAGCAGCAAAATCTGTACAGACTCTGCCAACATTCCAGCCCTGTGCTGCTGTTGCCTCCCTCCCTCCCTCCCTCACCCACTCCCTCACTCACTCATTCACTCCCTGCTGATGATACTCAAAAAACACCTGATAAGAAAACTTGAAAGGAAACTCATTCACTACTGAGTGAGGCGGATGCTGCCAATGACAACACCCACAACGAGTAATTCACCATTGAAAGAGGAGAAGTGGGAGTAGTATATACTACGCTATACCTACCCATAAAATACTCTACCATGCTATACTGAACATATACCATACCATATCCTACCTTACCACACCATACCATATGATACCATATCCTGCCCTACAACACCATACCATATGATACCATACCATACTCTACCTACCACACCATATCGCACAATACCATACCATACCATAGTCTTCCCTACCACACCATACTATATGATACCATACCATAGTCTTCCCTAATATACACTACCATATGATACCATACCATACTCTACCTATCACACCATATTGCACAATACCATACCATAGTCTTCCCTACCACACCATAACATATGATACCATACCATACTCTACCTACCTCACCATATCGCACAATACAATACCATACCATAGTCTTCCCTCCCACACCATAGCATATGATACCATACCATACTCTACCTACCACACCGTATCGCACAATACCATACCATAGTCTTCCCTACCACACCATAACATATGATACCATACCATACTCTACCTACCTCACCATATTGCACAATACAATACCATACCATAGTCTTCCCTCCCACACCATAGCATATGATACCATACCATACTCTACCTACCACACCGTATCGCACAATACCATACCATACCATAGTCTTCCCTACCACATCATACCATACTCTACCTATCACACCATATTGCACAATACAATACCATACCATAGTCTTCCCTACCACACCACACCATATGATACCATACCATAGTCTTCCCTACCACACCATACCGTAGCATACCGTACCCTAACCTGTCATACCATACCATATCCTACACGAGCACACCATATCATTGATACCATACTATACCATAACACCATAACCAAATGATATACTAACCTACCACATCAAGTTACCATGATACCATGCCATGCCATACCATACCATAAACTACCCTCCCACACCATATCAATTCTTACTATACCACACCATACCATACCATAACCAACCTTACCACACCATATCCTACCCTAGTATGGTATAAAATGGTGTTACAGGGTAGGATACAGTAACCATGCCATATCATATGAAACCATACCATAGCCAACTCGAGCACATCGTATAATTTGATACCATACCATAACACCAAGCAATGCAATGATACCATACCATATCCTAACCAGCCACATCAAATTATATGATACCTTGCCATATCATACCATAACCTACCCCACCAGGCCATATCACATCTTACCATACCATATCATATCCTATCACCTATACCACCATTGTACAAATTATATTGTTGCCATTAACATGCTTATAAACAACTTCATGTCATAAATAGCCCAAAAAAAAATTGAATTCTCCAATGGATTATTGGCAGAGAACTGGAAGGGTGGTGTACAGGCAGTCATCCAATAATTTCAAAAACAAATGGGAGGATAAAAGAAGAACACCATCAAAGTGGATTCTTTAAAAAACAAACAATGGAGGTTTCAGCCAAGTATCTCAGAAAGACATGTGGCGGTTCAGCTTAACTGTTTATTATTTCTTGTTTAGACCTAAAAGATCTACTTCCTGTAATTGTTTAACATTTTCATGTTTACGCCCACGATACTTGACAATTTCTTAGATGTTTGAGTCAATTTTGTTTTAATTTTTGTAATGGTTTCCACACTTTCAAAGTATCTTGAAGCCATTAAGTAATATACTGTACATATGTGTTTTTTTGTTATTTGAAATATGCGAATTTAAACAAATCAGCTGAAAACAATTTTATTGTACCTTCACTTGCTTATCAAAACAAGGCCAAAGGTAAAGACCCCAAATTTCAACTTTAGGTAGGGGATCTGCCACAGCAAATCATTTTCCATTTCCCCCTGTTCTCTTCATCTACTACCCTGAGTTCCATTTTCCTCAGTGTCCTCCCTCACTGAATCCATCATTCTCTTCTCTGTCTCCTACCTGGTAGCTCCAACTCTAGTGTTAGTCTTCTATCAATATAATCACTGTCCCTCCTCTGAACATGTCCAAACCATCTCAATCTGTTTCCTCTAGCATTTTCTCCAAACCTTCCTGTCCGTGTTGTCCCTCTAATCACCTTATCCCTGATCCTGTCCATCCTTGTCTCTCCTAAAGAGAATCTCAGCATCTTTAACTCCTCTACCTCCTGTCTTCTACCTATTGGTAGTGTCTCTAATCCATACATGTGGCTGGAGTGACAACCAGCCCATAAATCTTTGCCTTCACCTAAGCTGACAATCTTCTGTCACAGATCAATAATAAAATATCTTGTATAATTGTAAAATTACTTGAAAAAAAAAACCCACTTGTAATCAGTATTCTTCACACATAAAACGGTGTAGGTACAAGACTAGTTGAATGGCAATGTCGTTTATAGAAGCATATGGACATCTAGTGGCTAAAATAGGAATTAAATACATAATTTCTCTGTCTCCCCAGTTCAGGTTCTTATGTTATGATCTTTGGGAAACCAATAATTCACCAATAAATAGTATTTTACACTTATGCCAAATAACTAATCATTTTAGCCAACTCAGTTCTCTGTTCAATAATCTTGGCTACATTTGTAGCCATAAAGTGACATGGTTGCGTTGTGTGTTGTTGTGCTGTAAGTAAACTCAACATGATTTTCTAAATCTTAAATTAAAGTCCAAGTTATTTATTACAGTACTAACGCCACCTTTGTGGGCAAACAATACAATATTGTATAGCCATGACTAGATAATAAATAATAAATCATTTATATAGTGCACCTAATCATAATAAGAACATATTTTCTAAGTTTGTCAAATAAAAGTTTAAGGATCTATTTACACACAGTCTTTATTTCACATCATAGACATCCCTCAGTGTTATTTAGTAAACAGCAACACAGTCATATTACAATTCAAAGACAAATAGTTCACAATAACAAAGTGATGGTGTTTTCACATTCTGAAGATTTCACCAGTTGATGCTGCAGTTTTTCAGAACACAGAATACAAACTCAGTTACCAAAAATTCACTTATAACAGCTGGAATATAACATGTGTCCATGTGAGCACTGATGATCATGAAACGGATCGTGTTCCTTCACAGTCGGATGTTTTTAAGCCTCAGTTTTACAAATTGCACTTTTAAAGACATTAAAAATATATGAATTTATATATATTGAACATACTCAACACTGGTATACTGCCATTAGTACAAAAGTCACTTTCCTTCTCCGACACATTACCTCAGCAAAACACTGTCCACATTCTGCCATCATGCCTAGATCTAAACCAAACAGGTCGTCCCATTAACTGACATCATTAACAATATTGTGACTAAATGCAGACACTTGAATTTAATATAATGATGCATAATAAGTGATATGCTCAGACAGCATAGTCGCCAGACTATTTTATGCCAGCATTGTATAGAACATGAAAATCCACTCCATAGCAAAGGAAACTTTTTTGTCATGAGGGCCACAAATGGACCTAAAATTTGGCAAGAAAGCCAGGAGTAACATTGAATAGTTCTGAACTTGAGTCAAAGACATCCCCAAGAATTCCTATATGAAAACAAAAACGTCCTTATTATCGTATATATATCAACAATTTTTTTAGCCCTGTATTTTAACATTGATACGTTTTCTGTAACAACAATTTTATAATGTTGGCTTCACATGCATTTATACTAAGATATCATTAATAAAGGACTTTTCAACCAATTTAGAGAAAAGTTAACTGGCAGTGTTGCCAAAAGTAGATAAAATTGTTGCAATCAATTCTCATAGACAATACCAGCAACTTATACGACTACTGAATTCATCACTTGTTATTTCAAGTTCATACTCTGCATATTACTTTATTATCTAATGTAAAAAAAAAAATGCAAAAAAACATTTATATATCCAACTTTCCACATATAAGATTGGTCTACCATAGTTTCTTCTTAATCACTTTATAGAAATGGACCATACAGAACAGAGCTGAAGAAAATGTCAGTAAATAGGTGAAGAAAGCACTTTTACAGGTCAAAATTCAACACTGTGACGCATAACAAACAAGAAATATAAAGGCGGTTGGTATAAAGTGGTTTTCCCACTTCTCCAACATCTGAACAATCACTGAAATGCAGCACACTTCTCAGGCATAGTTATATATATATACATATATATATATACATATATATGTATATATATATATAATTTTTTTATATATATATTTTTTAAATGTATATTTTCATGCTTTGTCCCCTGGACAAGGTAACGGCAAAGCATTACACAAACAGCTACTGTAAAGATGTACGACTATCAAAACGCTGTCGGTGTGTGAAGGTTTTGGTTGTTGCTACAGTGTTTGTTTTTCGACACAGCTGTTGTGTTACTACAGTGTGACCCTGCTGTTTGTTGCATCTTCCCCATGAATAATAAAATGGAAACAGTTTTAATGACCTGGAGCTCCCTGATCTGATTTTTTTTTTAACGTTTGGAACTAGCTGCATTTTACGACCAAAGATTTGCCTTGACAGAGAAATGCAGGGCCTTATGACAAAATATAGTTAAAATTTTACTAATTTAATACAGAGCCTAGGACTTTAGTGGGTTTAAGGTCTTCTGCACAGCTTCACTCATGGACAATGTGTCATAAACTATATTTATATCATGCTGTTAGTTCACTCTGTTGACTGACACCAATCACCAGTCTTTGGAGTCTAAGCCAGAAAGTATATTAAAATTGTGTCCTGATCAAGTCCCTGCAAACACTGAATTTCATTTTGAGTTCCTTGTTCTGATGTATTTTCCTATCTGTTACGCAAGATTTATAGCCATATCTGAATTTTTTTCCTACCCATAATATTTTCCTACCCTCTGTGTAAAAGGAAGTAGTACGTAATTTTTTAATGTTAAACACCTATAATATTTATCTCACACCTTTAAAAGAGACAGATATTATGGGTGTTTGACGATGAGTAAAATTAGTATAACAAATAGTAGACTACTTCCACTAATTTTAGATACTTGGCTTTAGCAACCTGGGGCTGCCTCCTGGTGGTAAGGCCCGGGGCTACAGTCCCTTTCGCCCATTCTGTCAATCAGGCCTTAACAGCAAAAAAAGGCTAAGTATTAACTTTTTTGATGATTTTATGTCCCTGGTTACGATGGCTATGGTAGGTACTTATATACAATATGCAAATTTCGATTTACAACAAAAATTACATGGTTACATGGCGCCATAGACACAGGACTCTGATGAAGTCAAAGACCCCTGTACTTAAAATTCAAGAGGTGAACTGCAGCACTCGCTGCATGATCTGTTAATCATTTAATAATAAAATGAAATCATTAACTGTCATTTCCTGGCTCTTAATGAAAACCAGCACTTACGACCGGCTACAATCACATCAGTTTCACAGGCCACAGCTACAGGATTTTTTTTTTTTAATATCTTGGTTGCAAAACTGTATGAGGGGCTGTGTCTTTCTCTGCAGTTATTCATTAGAATTTTTAACATTTCATTAAGAGGCACACAGCAGTAGAGGAGCAGTGAGAGGGGCTGCTGCCTAATCATGATTCTACCACAGCACAGGTTAATTAAAGCTTTTCTATCTCTTTACCTCCAGGGACTTGGAAAGATTTAAAGTTGCATTAGCCTAGACCTGGTCACTTCTCATGGACGTTTCTGCAGAATAAATTCTAAATGATATCATTTTAGAGAATACGATGAAAATGTGATCTACGTGAAGCACATGAATCGGCAGTCAAATGGACATTTATGCTATTAGACAGGACAGGATGGAAGTATGAGACTATACTTTAGATCCTGCCTGATCTGAGTTTAAGCTTCATCATCAACACGTTTGCTATTTCAACAAAACAAAAATGCAATTTAAGTTTTACAAAATATCTAGCACTGAACTACACAAGTTGATGACACACTGAAAAGGAATGTTTGCTTGTAAGAATGTGGGGTCACATTCTATTAATTCTATTGTTCTTACCCTTGTCATTACCTTTATTAATTAACTTCATTTAAATTATAATAATACATATATATATATATATATATATATTTTTTTTGGGGGGGTTAAGCAGTAATGGATGCATATACATTGGTATTTTACGAAACCAGAAATCACATTTTTGTTTACCCGTTATGGAACAGGTTTCTCTGCAGAAACAAAAGTTTACCAATAAAAATAATGGTATGGGGGAGGACTGACTACCAACTACTGTCACATCTCAAAGCCAACATGGCGTTATTGTTAAACTTGTTAAAATTGTTGTTAAAATTGTTAAACAGCCGACAGGGAACATAATTAAACATTCCAGGATTGTCGGTCAATACGTTCTAACTGGTTTGGGAATGTTTAAAGAACAAAAAAAAAATCCCTTGAACTTTGCTTTTCTCAAAGAATTTGTAGCAATTACACCGTTGCAGTCCCAAGGGTTTTCTAATCCTACATTATCCTTCTGACACAATGAGCAATGACATTGTACCATTTGGACATTTGCAGCTAGAACAGTCATTTATGACATTAACAATTGATAGAATGCTTTGAGTGTTTTTCTTTCAAAAATAATAAACCCCAAACATCTGAAAAGTACTGCGTATATTTTTGTTTTACGTCCTAAGAAACAAAAACGTTTGTGTGCCGTGTTTAGCTTCAGTGCTAGCTGTTGCTAAGGCTACAGTGACTTTTCCTGCTTTAATATCAGTCAGCAAATCTTTTTTTTTTTTATGTATAACCTTTAGAAATTATTAATAATGCCATGTTTAAACTCCAAAACACTCCACAAAACATCAAACCTAGTTTTTTTTTTCTCCCCCCCATCTTTCCACATAGTAAAACATATTGATGTTAGCTTCAGTCGGCTATTTTTAGCTCTTATGTAAATGACCCTGCTATGACACTGAAGTCTGATGTCAAGAGACTGGGGCTGCTCTATCAGTACAGAGAGACTCAGCGCGGAACCCTTGCTTGATTATATTACTGGACTAATGATAAAGAGGACATTATTTGCCTAGAGAGGATGAGAGAAAAAGAAGAAATTGAAATAACATAGGAAAGGAAAACTCCTTGTCATTGTGACTCACCACTGCACACAACGAATTTCACAGAGTGGGGACGGTGCCATGCTCAGTGGCATGCCTTAGTGGTAACTTGGCAATGGGTGGATTTGAACCTGGAGCCCTCCTCCACCACTGCCCCAAACCAGTAGGCCACCACTGCCCCATAACACTACAGATGTTAAACATTGTTTTTGGCTAAAAAAAAAAAAAAATAGAAAATGCTTATAAACCTGTGCTGTTGTTTTAGAATGCATGGGCAACGTTAGACCTTACCTCTACTGATCAGACTATAGGTCCTATTAGATACATTTTTGGAAAGGTTTCTCAGCTGTGTTTCTTCACAGCAGGTTGTCTCAGTCACAGCAGATTGTAGTTTGACATCAGCATTATTTTTTGGAAAATTCTTTCCACATTTTTTTTAACATTCTCATTATGCATTTGATTTTTTATAAGAATTATTAAAGAGGGATAAGGAATGTCTCTTTTGTGACTAATGAGCACATCTGAGGTATAGATTTTAGACGTTTAGTTTTGGATATGTAAGCTACTTTGACAAAATAAATCTCAAATGTTAAATATATCATATCAAAGATTATACAACAAAGGTTATTTACTCGCAAAAAAATATAGACTAAAACATCTACGATCATCTAAAGTCTAAAAAAAGACAGCATAGGTTTGCACAGTGACAGAATGTTCATTTGCAAGTCAAAAACCTCCCCTGTTCTTCTTCTTTTTTTTTTTCTTGGTGTAGTTACCAAGCGAAATAACCATAGAGGGAGAGGAGAAAAATATATATTGTAAACATTGTACCAGTACAAAAGCACAGATTGCTATACGAGCTCAGAAAACACAGACACTGGCAGCACTGATGGATTTCACTCCTCTTCCATAGACTTCTCAATCTCCTTCAGCCTGCGGACAAACTCCTGAGCCTCCCTGTCCCCGATGCGAGCTTCCAGCATCCTCATGATTGGCTTTTCTGCAGAGAGAGAGCAAACAGATGAAAGTAGTCCCTTCACATGGCACAAATATGACTTGATTGAATGGCTTTTCATGGCGTGTTGGAGAAGTAATTGGATAACCCCAACCTATCCCCTCTGGTTGTCGGAGAAGCCAATATTATGTTTGTGTAAAAGATATAGCCCCGAGCTATGACATACCGCTGGGTTTACTGCGAGACAGGTGCAAAATGACCGGCTGCACACTCTTGCCAGCCGCTGATGAGTTTGGCCTCCCCGGCCAGCAGAAATCACTGAGAGGAGCCAAGGCCTCACCGGCAAAGTCGTTGGTGGAGAGCCAGTCATAGTCCATCACTGTGAAGGCTAAACAGGCAAACCTGTGTCTGTACTGTTCAGGACTGACATGACTGGGAGACAAAATGACCACAAGAAAGAAGAATATGGACTTATTTAATGGTACAAAACTGTATATATAATTGCATCCATTCCATTTCCATTCGCGTATCCGTTACTGGGTTTTGGGGGCAGCGGTCTACACAACTGCCACTGAAATCACATTGCAGCGTACCGTACCTTCCTGTACGTGGTGAGCCAACTGAAAACCAAACGCCCTACAGTTCACACTGCACGATCATACACGACAGAACAGCTTTGGATGAAAGCATCTGTCAAATGTATTGTAATGTAATGCAATGTAAATAAAGCAAGGAAGAAGAAAAAGAAGCTGGTAGTGGGAGATACAGTTTCTCTCTAAGATGATGAGAATAATGTTCAGTAAACAAAAACTAGTTTCCCAAGGAAATGTCTTTTTGTTATCGGGTTTAAAAATGTGGTATACCTGTACCATTGAAAAATTACATGTTTGTTATCTTACTGACAGCCACCATGGGGCTCACTTGTACTCTAGAGCAGTGGTCCCCAACCACAGGGCCGGGGACCGGTACCGGTCTGTGGGGAAATTGGTACCGGGCCGCAGAGAGATGATGCTCAGCTTAACACAATTTATGTTATATTTATTATTAGATGCTAAAAAGTGTTTTGATAAAGAACCAGATCCCCTCGTGTTTGAGTGTCCAGGAGATGTCCAAAAAATACCACTTTTATGCTGGACGTTTCATTTTCATTAGTGGTATCAGCTACACCTCAAAGACCGGTCCGCAAAAAAAATTCTAGATGTTTGACAAAAAAGTTTGAGAAACACTGCTCTAGAGCAGTGTTCCTCAAACTTTTTTGCGCCATGGACCGGTTAAATGTCTCCTACTATTTTCACGGACCAGTCCTTAATTTGCGGCAGATAAATACCCCTTAATAAAATTACATTTCCGGTGTTCTAAAATATTTTCCTACCTATAAAATTTTCCTACCCAAATTAACTGTGCATACACACAACAAGGATTTCTCAAGTGCACACAGCCTATAATTATCTGCTACCAGACCTGTATAAAAAGTTCAAGTCGTATTTATCTGTATTTTTTAAGACAATAAAAAAGTGTAATGCCCCTTCAAAAAATGTAACCTTTAATAGCCTAAATAACCCTAAATGTAACCCTAAATAATTTCTAAATAGTAGCTGAAACGCCCTTAAAAACATCTTAGGGCCTGATGTTTGGTTTTGCTTAAGGCGTGGGTCTAAAACTCGCGGCCCGTGGGGCAATATTTTGCGCCCCCCCCCGTTGATGTGAAAGTTGAATTTATAATAATATCCTATAGTCTCCTGGTTCAGTGTTGTATTACATAGAATCAATGGAAAAATTTATATTAAATTTGTAATTTTGTATCTAACAAGGAAAGCTGACGCGGCCCTTCAGTGATATGATAGTATGGTGGTGGCCCTCAACTTATTTCAGTTTGAGACCCCTGGCTTAGGGTATAAAACTATTATGTTTAAAGCCATACAAGACAAAAATATTCCCCGACCAACTTAATAGTAACCAACCATAGCAACCAACTATATATTCCCGATTGAACTGACAACATTATAAATGTTGAAGGTCAAGGTACATCAGACTCACAAATAAAAAAGTTCATCAAACACTGGGTGCAGTGTCTTCAGCTTCACTTGTGTGCGTTGACTCTTGGCCATGGGGAAAAGGTGATGAGGACAGAGCTCCACTATGACGAAGGGGTCGCTCAGACCTAAGAAGCACATGATCGCATGGGAACAAGTAACGGCAACACTCACCGAAAGCACACAACCATATCTGATCTGATTGACTTTTACCATTGGCATCCAGGGCAATGATGTCTGCTGCGTGGAGGATCTCCACAGTCAGTCTCTGCTCTGGAGCGTCATAGTAGCACTTGACACTGATTCGACCAAAGCGTGTGTGTTTGAGTGTTTTCTGCAACAGTAAGTGCATGTTACAGCTCATCAGCTCTGTTAACTTAGAAACGTTCAGGTATTCAATATAAATCTAGCTAGTTGTCCAGCCACTTCGCACCACACTGCTGGTATGGAGCTGACGGGTATTGAACATCTAACGTTAAACCACAGCAGACAGAGTGTTGCTCTGTCCAATCAATACTTCTCTGAGCACTCAAGGGCTTAAAATGATTGCCAGCTGAGTGAATAGAGACGCACTTGGTAGGAAATCTTCTCAAGGTAGTACTGCTCGATCAGCTCGAAAGAGGAACATTTGTTCAGCCTGAGTTCTTGGTCCAGGACCTAAAGAAGCATGGGGCAATCAGATGGGGGCATGTTGGACAGACATACAGTAAACCTGACACGAGACACGGGGAGTCGGAGTTGACTTGAAATTGAGTCTTACCTTGAAGTCTCCACCCTTCATGTCTTCCAGGGAAATACCCTCGCCCTTAGTGTGAAAGAACTGCAAAACCGTCTGAACAACAAAAGGAAAAGACATTAAGATTAACGTTAAGAAAAAAGATTTTTACCATGATGCTTTTTAGGGTCCACGCATACAGTATGTGTCCATTCCCCTTGGGCAGTAGTGGCCTAGTGGTAAACCAACCAAACTTGTGTCACTTTAACTACCAAGTGCGTCACTATTCCTGGTTCAAATCCACCAGTTGCCAGGTTTCCACTGAGGTGCTCTGAACATGGCAGCCACCGAGAGTGCCCATCCACTGCTAACATCTTTTGTATTGCGGTATGACGTCACACTAATTAATGTTGAAAACTTGGTTATGCATCACCAAGAGGCTTAGTCAATTTTAACTGCCTATGGGGAGTACCGTACATAACATTATTAATATCTCCTCCTGTTCCTTTAAGCTTGCCCCATTTACGGGGGATGCAGAAGCGAAAAATTTTTTTTTTTTATTTCCCCCTGTCTTCTCTATCTTACACTCTGACTCCAACTACCTCAATGTCCTCTCTCACTGCATCCATCAATCTCTTCTTTGTCTCCTACCTGGTAGCTCCATCTCTATGATCATTCTTCTCCCAATGTATCCACAGTCCCTCCTCTGAACGTGTCCAAACCATCTCAATCTGGCTTCTCTAGCTTTTTCACCTGTCTGTGTTGTCCCTCTAATCACCTCATTCCTGATCCTGTCCATCCTTGTCTCTCCTAAAGAGAATCTCAGCATCTTTAACTTTGTCACCTCCAGCTCTGCCTCATGTCTTATGCCTATTGCTAGTGTCTCTAATCCATCTGTTATGCCTGGTCTCACAAATGTCCTGTAAACCTTTCTTAGAAGTTATTGACTAATCCTATCTAGTCATTATGGTCTTATATCTAGAGAGAAGCCAGCCAAGTCATTCATAAAACTGGCTCACAGACAAACAGTGCCCAGATTGTCATTTGTGGGATGACTTACAAAGACGTTGCACCAACACCTACCGAATCTTCTGAAAATGAACGTATGCTACTGATTGCACGGCAGCCAGCACACAGAGCTAACTGATGGATGACAATTGTGGTAGTGATTATACATGTCTTCATGGCCTAGAGTTAAAGCTGGAAAATGTCAACATGGTTACAGATAAGAACTCACGGCCACACTCACCTCCACCGTGTACTGGAAACGGTTATAGAATTCCACCTGAACCCCCCTGTTCTCTGTCACAGCGTCCATGATCATTCGGAGGAGCAGCTCCCACATGCTGTGCACAACCCTGGAGCGAGAGCAGAGGAAACACAGTCAGTAAGTTTGTGTTTATGGTAACGCGTTCAATTACAGCCCTGTACCCCCGCTCTGCCATGAAAACTGCCTCATAATAATAACTTGCCAAGAGCAAAGAAGTCCAGGGGACATAATCAGTGTTACAGCTCGTGCAATTGCAGAGAATTTCAGAATCTGCTTTGAAAGCACACATTTTATCTGATATTTTGACAATTTTGTACTTTGTAAAGAACATTCATCTAACAAATTATTTATCAAAAATATTTAGCTTTCTACATTTCCTTTTCCAAACAGTAACTACAAAGAAATATATATGTAATCCCTTAGTACAGTCTACCACTAGTGATACAAAAGGTTCCCTCTAACAATAGTTTTTTTTTTTTTTTTAGACTGTGTTGACAACTGGGTGAAAATACCGAAACTAAAAACACTCAAAAGATGAAGAGGGAACTAAAGGTCGAGTATTATTATACAAAAAGACCTGTAAATGCTCTTATTTAAGCTAAACACTGTGCTGCCAAAAAAAATAATGTAAATACAATAGAGACCAACAATTTCGAAGAAGGTCATCCATTTGAAATCCGTCAAAAAAAACGCAACGTGTGCATAGATTAAGGCTACATCTGAACTAAATTGAAAGTTTTAGTTTATATAACATACAACAAGATGTTTTGCGACTATAACAGAACAACACAACACAAAGTGACCCGTGAAGAAACTGAGGGCTGCTTGATTAATGGTGTATAACTGAGGACTAAAATAAAATGGCCCTTGTCTCTTTTTCATGATGCACCTAAAACCTTTCTCTTCAAAGAATAGTCTACAACCTCACAAACTCACTAAAATCTAAAGCCCAGTGTAGACTGCATGATTTTTGACATGATTTCACCCTGATTTTTCAGTTGTGTAAAGATCGGTGAGACCGTGCAACTCCAGTTGTCCAATGTACACGGGGATACAACAAGCCATTATCCCCACTGATAGATCATATAAAAATTAAACATGTTTGCAATCTTGCTGATTTGCCCACAATTCCAACAGCATAAGTGGGAGAAAACCAGTAAACAACATGGAGCAGCATGACAGAATTGACCAGACTGACCACAGCTGTCAAGACATCTTTTCTTTCTAAGTCTGTGTGCAAAGTCCAAGCCCAAATTGTCAGGAAAATAGTTTTCCCAGAAAGCAACCAGAAAAGCATCTTTTCACTACCGGCTTCTTCCTCCTCCTCCTCTTTATTAACATTATATTACAATAGATTTGGAAGACGCTTTGATCCAAAGCAGTTTTGTTTGCAGGAGTCAGACGCGTGCTATATGATCGTTCAGCGTGAGCAGTCGAATCACACCCGATCATCAGATTGTAGTGTGTCAGCTGTGCACTGATCAGCCCTGTGATTCACTCAAACAGAATTCACTTGTACAGCAAATGGCTGGTAGGAATGAAAAATAAAACGCACAGTGCCCCATTTTATGTTTGTTTACGTTTCATTGTGTGGGAAACCATGAGCTAAATGTTTTTTAAACCACCTTATTAGCAACTACTCTTTTATCAGACAAGTAAGCCTACCTGTTATTTGTTTGGATAATGTAAGAAATATTATTTGGTCTGCAATAAGTTAATCATCAAAATATTAATAATCCATCCTTTGCTGTAACATAACTTAAATTCATATGAATATATGATACTTAAACACATTAGATCCTTCCAGCAAATGATCCTGACAATGGTAAATGATTGTTCAACTATAATTACACTCAAGCTGTACTCCTTAAAATAAACTTTTTCTCCATCAGCCCTCACGGTTGTAAACTAGGTTGAACCATCCCTGGACAGAGTTGTAAATTAGGGTGAACCATCTGTGAGTTGAGCATCAGAGATGCTGTTAAAGAGAGATGTTGTTAGAAGAAGTGTTGGTGGAGGGCCCCACATTGATATACTGAAGGGAGCCCAAATTGTAGGGAATTTAGGTTAGGTTAGAAGGTCAGGAGAAGTGCACACTGACTGATGACTGATGTATGAAATATATATATATATATATGTGTGTGTGTGTATATATATGTATATATATATTTTTTTTTTTTGTGCACCAACTTCACCAACTCTGGGGTTCATCAGTTTAATGGTGTGCACCAAGGTCTGTTTGGCCATTGGAAAAATTATGAATTTTCGTGTGAGCCTGACGGACCTGAAGAAAAGGAGCCCAATACTCATCAAGATAAGGGAACGGATGATGTAAACCCCGAAGACATACGCTAAGGAAGTGATCCCCAACCCCCGTCGGGTCGTGGGTCATTCGGTACCGGGCCGCACAGAAAGAAAAAATAATACATGTCATTTGTTTCATTTATTATCCAAGCCTTAATGATGTTTTATATTGAAAAGTGACCGGATTCTCTTTACATCCATCTCACTTGAAGCATGTCAGGTACTCGACACCATAAGTCACGTGATACATCCTGCTAAATTAAAGAAAGACCAACTGCTGGCCTTGAACGTCTGTTTAAGACATCTACTCTGTTGTTTTTTTGTCATGACAGAGTACTAAAAACCCTGCTACCCTTTCCGACATCGTATCTGTGTAAAGCAGGGTTTTTTGCTGTGACAACCATAACAAAATTATAGAGCAGACTGGACCTAAGTAGCATACTTCGGGTTTCATTGTCTCCCATAACCCCAAGGTGGGACCGTCTCATTACAGCAAAACAAGCTCAGGCCTCCCATTGATTCAGTAACTGCTGTGAGTCGCGAGTATTTTCATACACTTTGTGATTGTGTTGTGTCTTATTTTGAAGAAAGGCAGAAAGGATGTTGCTCATGTCATGTTCTGTTGTTGGTGCGATGTTACAGGGACATTGCTAATGAAAATGCACATGATTACATAGTGGATTTACGGTCATTTTTGTTATTATAGAGAAAATGCATTTTTACATTTTTACTGCAGATCTTATCATTTTATTTTGTTTTTATCTGCTACGCAGGGCTGTGAAAATATTGGACAGCCCTGGCTCCAAAGCTTTGTTAACGTAATTTTTTCTTGGTACTTTACTTAATTTGAGATCTCATATACTTGTGTATTTCAAAATCATAGCAAAACTGGTGATCAAAATCACTCATCATTTTACTCATTACTCATCATTTTGTGATGAGTAATGAGTTGGTGTAGCTAGTCATCTTGCCTTGGTGAGTTACATCTTTTGCCTAACTATTCTTGCTTTTGTTAATAACATGTAGTGCAGTGTGATTTTGGTGGCAGTTGTGTAGACAATTTTCTTCACTTAAAAGAGTAGTGCTAACCTTGTGTGTTCAACAATCAAACTCGATCTTATATAATCTTTAGTACGATAGAATTTTTTCTTAAATCAAAATATGCGAGTAATCCTTAACCTTAACAGTTTCCCGAAAGTGCGCCCCCGAAGACGCTGATGATAATTACTGTATCTTGCAGCGCTTCTCGAACAGACGAGGACAGACTTTATATTCGCGGAGAGGAAATTAATTACCTTGTCATGTTCTCTTTTACAAGGCTTTCAGAGAGGATGAGCATCGTGTCCTGAAGGTACTTCATGAGAGGTGACACAGCCTGGGAAGATGTTTCATTAAAGATAAGGTGAGGTACAGTGGAGGTGTCTTCCTGCCGGCAGCTAATGCGGCTAAGAACAAAAACAAAGGAAGAGTGCTTACGTCGTCGTTGTTAATGGAGTCTGGGGAGAGACTGATATGCTGGATGTATCTCCGCAGCTCTGGCATCATCTAAACACAAATTAATATTATTCCATTTTATTACAAAAAATATCACACAAGACTAAGGTTAGAAAAGAGACACACATTTTTAAAGCGTTGTTGCTAGGTTGTTGTCGTCTTTGTTGACAGGTTTTTGTCACTTTCTGTAATCCCAAGTCGCAACAACATTAATTTGAACTTGTTTTTCAAAGCAATTGTACGTCTAATTAAATACCAGAGGCATTTGGAGAAGGACTCTTAAGGTAATTAAATCACATTTTGGAAAATAGTCTGCGTTAATTGAGTGTTCAGCAATTAATTTTAAAAACATCTTTTCCTTTCAGCTTGTACGTTATTAAGTGGTTGCCACAGCGAATCAACGTTTTCAATCTCCCCCTGTCTATTGTACTGTATCTTCTACTGCAACGTCAATTACATACATACATTTTTTCCCATTGCCCCCATCCTCTGTATCTTCCACACAGACTCTATCCACCTCCAAGTCCTTCCTCACTGCCTCCATCAACCTCCTCACCTACCTGGTAGCTCCACCGCTAGGATCATTCTTTTACCAATATATCCACTGTCCCTCCTCTGAACATGTCCAAACCATCTTAATCTGGCCTCTCAAGCTTCATCTCCAAACCTTCCTGTCTGTGTTGTCCCTCTAATTACCTTCTTTCTGATCCTGTCTATCCTTGTCTCTCCCAAAGAGAACCTCAGCATCTTTAACTCCTCCACCTCCAGCTCTGCCTCCTGTCTTCTACCCTTTCCTAGTGTCTCAAATCCATCCATCATGGCTGGTCTCACAACTGTCCTGTAAACCTTTCCCTTCACCTTAGCTGACTCTCTTCTATCACAGATCACTCCTGACCCTTACTCCAGTTGTTCCATCCTGCCTTTACTCTATTCTTCACCTCTCTTCCACAGTCTCCACAGTATATGCACCTTGTGACCTCACCATTCCACTGTTCTTCCTTTAGCTCACACACATGTACTCCTGCCTTGCTACAACTGACCTTTTCCTCTGTAGTGCAAACCATAATTTAACAGCTACACAACTGTTGGTTCAATTTTTAGAACCCACAACACTTTGAAATCTCAGATTATACTTAGGTATCTTTTACACCTATCTGGTAAGAATAAGTACAATTCTTGTTCAGAACACCTATGGTGCACACAAATTTCATGTTTAAATTTAAGCGCTTCAGGCGAAATTCTGAAGTTTTATACCTGAAAATCTCAATCAATGACAGTCAACTCTCAGAAATGAGGTCTTACAACACACTAGCCTCCTCATTATCCCTTTCAGCTGAAATATGTTTCTATTAATGTACCTGCTATGGCTGTAACCGTACGGCATAGGGAGATTTCTCTCTTCCTGAAGGTGCTACAAATAAATTGTGCTACAATTTTCTCGCTAACAATCTTGGAGAGTCTCCGACACTCAGGTGTGCTCACACAGTAAGGTTTTCACCTTGTCAGTGAGGAGTGTGATTAGTCGTTTGGCTTCTCGCTGCAGGTCCAGGTCCATGTTGAACAGCTGCCCGTTGAGAGCTTTATAAACCTGCTCTTTCCCCTCTGTTCCACAGGATTCCTCCATAGCCTGCTCCACACCATGCCAGGCCAGGTCTTGGGGCAGGTGACTCAGGAACACACGCACATATTCTATGTTGTTTAAGGCGATGCAGAGCTAGCAGCAGACAAAGAGAGGGGGAAAAAAAGCAGAAAAAGAGCAGAGAAAAACAAGATGGAAACACAGAGAAGAAACAGAAGCAGGGCTACAGAAAAGCAGAGGGAAGGAGTTTGAGTGGAAATCATAGAGCTGTTAACATGTGTTTGCCACACTGGAGGTGACCAGCTGACATTTACTTCCCCTTTTATGCTTTTGCTTCGAGCATTACCTGCACTGTGAAGCTTTTGTGGTCTCGGCCCAGCTGGCTCCTCTCGATCCTGCGTGTTATCATTTCAGAGTAGCACACAGCCTCACTGCAGAAATTCTGGGTATCAAACAACCATCACGTTGCCACATTAGTACAGAGAAAAATAAACATTTCTTGTGTAGGTCGTGCAGCAGCAAGATCATGGTAGACGACACTACGTTGCTTTGTTTTTGTTTTTAAAAAAAGCACTAAAGCTGTTTGGACCCACTTGTTACCCCCGGTGTTGTGTTGCCTTTCAGCTAAAATAGAAATAAACTTAGTTAATTATCTTCTTTCCTTCTTTATAAATTGATATGAGCCTCCGTTTTTATTGTCCAATCACATAACTGGGCTGGAATTCGTTATATATTGGCAGTATAAGATTTTTCAGGAGGAATAAGTATTGGATGAATGGATGGATAGATGCACAGATGGATGGATAGATGGACGGACAGACAGACAGACAGACAGACAGACAGCTAGATAGACAGATAATATAAATGTAGAGTAAAAGTAGACTTAGAAACCTAAAAAGGGAAACTTAATCTCAGCAGTATTAAACATGAATGACACATGTTGATTTGTGAGGTAAAACTGCTCAATCACAAAAAAATTGCAAAACCAATCGCAAAACTAGATAAAAACTAATAAAATAAAAAGTTCCATCCTTTGCTTTACTTGTTTAATACTTTGTTCTGGCTCCACTTTCCCCTGAACTAAGAATTCCTTGTTAGAGAACTCTTTTGCTGACATGCCTTCAAAAAATATATCTTGAGTTGTTGTTGTTTTTGTTTTTTTTAACATAATGACAGTTTTTCTACTTTGATTCCAATGTGTGTGGGTTCCCACGAACTGTGCAAGAGTGATACTCACGTCTGTCAAGCGTGTGACAAAGATGAAGGCCCCCGCAGAGTCTGGCCATGCCATCTGCAGCCAGATCTGACGTACCTGGCTGAAGCACGCTGTCACCTCCATGGCGGAGGAGCTCTGTTTGGCCTGCTGCAACAACTCCAGCTGCTCACAGCAACACAAGAGAGGAAAGAGAAAAGCGGAGTTGTGAGCAGAACAGAGCAATGTTTAGAGAACACAACTACTAGTTTGTTGTTTATTTCGGTTTCCCACTGTTAATAATAATAGAAAAAATTGCACATAATTGGACGTTTATCATGCATTCCATCTACAGATTCATCATTCAAAATACTGGAGCACTATGACCTACCAAGTATCATATTGTCTATGCCAGTGGTCCCCAACCACCAGGTCGGGGACCCGTAGCAGCCCGTGGGTGAATTGGTACCAGGCCACAGAGAAATAATGTTTCCTTTTGGCCCCATCTGGCTATTACTTACACTTGATCCATACCCATATCAACAAAAGAAATAAACAATACAATGGCCACGATTACGTCATCAATAATGCAACTATATTTGATTAGGAAATACTTTCTCAGTGAAGACAACAACAATGAACTAAAAATGACACAGATCAATTTAAACTGTTTACATTGATGAGTCATTGATACAAGATACTAATCGTGTATACTGGTCTGGTAGCAGATAATTATAGAATGTGTGTAATTGAGAAATCCTTGTTGTGTGCATGCACAGTTAATTTCATTTTATTAAGGGGTATTTATCTGCCACAACAGGTTTTGTGACAAACACGGTATATATTGCTCGTATTAGTACTAATTAGTACTATTAGAACTACTGTTGTTGACAGTTACACCAGTGACTCCTTAAGGCAAAGATAACCTGAACTGGAGCAACGGATGTATCCTCCTTAGACCATCATACAACAGCGCTGTTTGGATAAATTCTTTTTGCTCTGGCTATATTACTTTATGTTAGCAACAGGTAAAAAACTGGATGATTTTTTTGTGCTCTAGAAGATTGGAGCAGGGCCGGAAGTTTCATCACCCAGAATATGATTGTTGTGGTGAATTCCAACCCATACTCAAAATAACTGATTTTTGTGTTTTTTTTTAATATCTAAAATACCAGTAGTTCACGGCACAATCAATCCACCCAACCATCCATCAATGATGAATCAATTTATTTAACCTGTGCTTATTTTATATATTTTTGTTTCTGACAATGCATTTCCATTTTGGACTATGAGCTTTATAAAAATAATTATAAAGCTTTATACTTCCTTTTCCCTTGATAATCTTTTTCCCACTCTACCTTTACACATTCTGAATATGTTACCCTGTGCCAACAGTGTCTTTTCATTATGTTGTTAAGCCTCTGTTCCTTTTCTTTTATTCTCTCTCTGTGCACCTGATCTGTAACTGCTTCATACTGAAAACAAAATCTCTCACAAAGAGCAAAGAGTTCTAGGTACAATTTTCAGTGAAACCACGTTTAGCATCTGCATGGGGCAGCCTTTTATCAGGATAAATTATTATTATTAAGAATATATATATTTGCAATCAAAACTTCAGTAACTACAAGGAAACTGGACATAGTAGGCTTATTGCAGAGGTTTCCTCTCATCCAGGATTTTTCTGTTAGGAACCAAACTGAAGTAAAACTGAAGAAGCCTTTTGTATGAGAGGTACTACTTTTTTTATATATATAATGACCTGGATGAGTGAGAACCCACACATCAAATCCAACTTTTCCTTTCTCGATGTCATGTCTCTCATTTTAAATTGAACATTTGTCTGGATCTCAACTCCGCCTCTCACCTTGTCCATCTCCACCGCCTGCCGAATCCTGTCACAAGATCTTTCGTGAATAATCTGCAGCCACTTGTGAATGGAGGATTTAAACCAGTTATGGAAACCCGTCAAAGCCAGCATTTTGGCGTCCCTGCAGGAGAGCAATAGAGATGCCCTTAGCATGGCTGAAGGGGCAATAAGAACAAAATCTTTTGGGTGTTGCATCACACTGACTTGAGAGGAAGAATGTCACGAAAGCCTTTGAGGATTTTCAAAGACATGAAAAGCTCGTAGATGGTCTCGCCCATTGTTTGCGTCAGTCTGGAGCTCTCCTGTTCCAGGGTCCCACACACCCGCTCCATTGCAACATTCACATCATCTGCTACCTGGAAAATCCGACATTCAACTGTGTTTGAGTGGTCAAACACTCCAGCAGCAGCAGCACTGAGAGACAAAGAGATTTTTTTTTTAACATGTTCAAATACATACCTGCTTCTCTAGCTGCCTGTATGTTAGGCTGAAAAAATCTACCTTCACAGTACTGTGGGGCAAAAACGACAGGATAAAAATGACAAATTACACTTATTAACAGCAAAACACATAAGCAATTTGTTATATACAATGTATTTTCAATAGAACAAAATGATCAGTTTGCAATCAGTCACAGTTTTCAAAATACATTGTAATAACTGTAATTTTCAAACTATAAGTTGGTAAAGGTGTAAAAAAAATGCATCATAAAGATGAAAAAAAATAAACAACAACATCGCTTCTAGCAGCTGTCAGCGTGAAACTACGGAAGATGTTAATTGTGTTAAATGAGCAGCAGATAGAGGAGAAAAATTGCAAATGAAGCAAAATGATGAAGAAGGTGCAAC
>JAFBJS010011269.1:0-26385 GCA_016785265.1 Paraplagusia blochii | reverse complement strand
ATGTTTCTACTCCTACTTCGGATCCATGCTTTGAGAAACACTGCCTATATTTACATCCGGGGTCACCAACCTGGTGCCTGGTAGCCCCCAATGTCTCCTTAAGGTGCATGCACAGTGTTCCAAAAAGCAAAACTAGTCCAAAAATGGTCAGAATTTAACAGTTCCTGTGCTTTATATGTACGGGTTACACTTACAGTAATTTTTATGGATGTAATAATGACTGTCAGAAGAATGGTAATGTATGTCCCGGAACCTTTTATAATTATAAGTCTGCATCAAACAGTGGCTATTGGTTTCAAAAAGGCTGGTGAGCCCTGATCTACATTATAGCTTCCTCCTAGCTCCCCCTCTACCTCTCCTTAGAGGTCTTCCCCTGGTCTGTCCACCCATTTTGACTTGGTAGCTACTTTTGAGATTAGCAGCCTTCAATGATCCGCCTACATTAAATTAGATTTAATACATTAACATTTTTCAACTTTTTAAACTGTGGAGTCATATCAAACTCCTTGGCCAGAGGGTCCTGTGGCTCATCAAGCCTCCCAAAAAACAAGGATTCAATTCCAAAATAGAGACAATCTCTCGATTCCTAACGAAAATATTGTTCTTTATCTTATATTACATTGTGTTTATTTAATATATTCAACATCAAACACAGAAGTGAAATAAGAATAACAGCAGTGACCCTGGGGTTATTTGAGGTTGTTTGTCCACTGTGTTTTCCTCAGGGTTGTCATGGTGAGGGTAGGGTACAACTTGAACAGTTCACCTGTCTTTCACAGGGTCACAAACAAACAACCATTCACACTCACATTCATTCTAGCATGTGAATGAGACTTTCCCAATCTGTCTCTGGACTGAGGGAGGTAACCAGAGTAAAGAAAGAAAAAGAAAATCAAATGATGCATAGTTATCTCAAACAATTCATCTAACGTGTAGCACATACTGTTCATCTTGGTCAGTAACATACGAATATGTTGCTGACCTCGCGTGTGCTGTGCAGATGGACCAAAGTGCAGATGCATGGATCATCATTCAAGAAGGGCACACGTCAGACCCCTCATCCATGAACAACACAGACTCCCCATAGTTGCCTGCATCTCATACAAATCATTGTTGCTAGCCTACAGAGTGCTTTATGGGTTTGCTCCTATCTACTCTATACTCCTGTCCTCTGCCTACAACCTCCGAGTATCTGCTTTAGCACTTATGTCCTAATTTGTAACTCCCCTAAATTCTGTTTGTGACCTGGTGGTAATCTTCATCTTGTAAATTCCTTTGTGTCTGTTAAATCTTCTTTCTTCTTCTTCTTTTCCTTTCGGCTTATCCCATTTTTCAGGGGTTGCCACAGCGAGTCAACAATTTCCATCTCACCCTGTCCTCCGCATCCTCAACTCCAACTCCAACCACCTCAATGTCCTCCCTCACTGCATCCATAAATCTCCTCTTTGACCGTCCTCTTCGTCTCTTACCTTGTAGCTCCCTGTCTAGCATTCTTCTCCAAATATAATCACTGTCCCTCCTCTGAACATGTCCAAACCATCTCAGTCTGGCTTCTCTACCTTTTTCTCCAAACCTTCCTGTCTGTGTTGTCCCCCTGATCACCTCGTTCCTGATCCTGTCCATCCTTGTCACCCCCAAAGAGAATCTCAGCATCTTTAACTCTGCCACCTCCAGCTCTCCCTCTTGTCTTCTACCTATTCCTAGTGTCTCTAGTCCATACATCATGACTGGTCTCACAACTGTCCTGTAAACCTTTCCCTTCACCTTAGCTGACAGTTAAATGCACAATGTAAATGTAAATATGGTGGACAACAAGAAGGGTAATGTCGTCATTCCATACGTCCCAGGTGTCTCTGAGGAACTTTAATTTTTAATCAGCATCAGATCTGCGTACATTTTAAACCAGGTAACACTCTGAGACAGAAACTGGTTCGTCCCAAAGACAAAATTCCAAGGTTTATGCCGTTCAGTATAGTGAGGAGTGTGCGGACCTCTACCAAGCAGCCGCTGCCCAGCCACATGGCCCAACACAGAAGGGCTAAGTCCTCAGGTCAGGACACAGCCGTCCACCTACACTTAAAGGATACCAACCACTCTTTTGAGAACCAAGACGCTCAAACCTTGTCCAGGAATAACAGATGGTTTGAGAGAGATCTAAAAGAAGACATTTTTGTCAACCTGAAAAAAATATCCCTCTAAAGAGGAGGTGGTTTCAGACACAACCTTTCACCCACTTACAAAGACCTTTTGGGAACAATATCCAAACCCTACCCCCCAACAACCAGTCAGATCAAAACTGTAACGACCCACCAGTAACAACCCAATGATTGGTATCACACTTCACAGATATCCCCAGGTCCACCCAACAGGAGGGACCAGAAACACCACTTTCTCCTCCCTCACAGGATATAACTTCTGTTAATCCCCACTAACAGTTAGAACTGAAGAAGCCTCTTGGATGAGAGGTGAAACGTTTTCCAAAAAAACTGAATGTCCAGTTGCCTAACTAAACTCTTTAACCAATCAATTTAAATCCTAATATCTCTCACAACGTGAGACTGAAGATCAAGAAGAAGCTTTTTTGTAGGGATGACCGATATATTGGTCCACCAACATTATCGGGCCGATATCAGCAACTACTTTAAAATCGGAGTATATCGGTATCGTTTTTTTCCACAGATATTCAAAATCCGATGCTGCAAAGTCGCGATCTCAGCAAATATGATGGACTTCCGCATGGAGTACTGACACTTTGCTGCATCACACAATGATGAAATGCTTGTTCGTTCATTAAAGAGGGCTGTTTACTCTTATACTGCAGCTATTTCATCTGTACCTATTTATTTGTAAGATGTGTATAAGAGACAGGGAGTACTGCATTTTTTTTTAGAAAACAAAAAACACAAGGATATGAAAATTATTCTGAAGGCCCAATCAGTAGGATTACTATTCATATTGTAATTTGTCATTAGGTCTCATTATTGTATAAACTCACCCCCTCTTCCAGTTTATAACGTGCAATCAGGGTTTCGTACCACTCCGCTGTTCCTTTCTGTTGAAAGATTCAGGCTAAATATCACGCAGCTGTTCTCACATTTCACAACTAACAGAGAAAACAGCAATACCATAAAAAAAAAAAAAAACAACTGTCTATGTCATGACGGACAGCGTGGCTCCATGATTATCAACCCCAAAGTCCCATCACTGACTTTTAATTCCAGACTTGAGTATAATTTTGTTTTAATGACCACTGTTACCTTGACAACAGTAGTGATGTCCAAATGCAGCTCATTTCGTAGGGGACATGCAGTTTTAAATGCCCGCATGTTTTGCATGTAGCCAATCCCCCTAGTGTAAAACAGACAGAAGGAAAAAAAAAAACACTCTTAAAGCCTTGCAACAAATGAGTACGTACACTACCATTTACATACTGGTATGATCATTAAAAAACTGGAAAGAAAAAACACCCTCTCAATATTGAGTCTTATCTACAGATTATTAATAGCAAATGTTTTGACATGAGCTTAAGGCAGCTGAAGAATTGGCCTTACTGAAAGAGATTTTACTCTATTGTGGTATGACGGAACAGTTTCCTTACACCAATGGTTCATAACCATTGGGCTGTGGCCCATTTTTGGACCAAAAAGAACTATTAAAAGGACCAAAAAACTACTTTTGGTATATCCTTCTATTCATGCATTTACATCAGCCATTCATAAGACTGAGCTAAGCTACTTATTTTGGTTTATATAAAATACATTTTAGGTAAATAATTATAGAAATGTCACAATTATTTTGAGGTTAAATTAACAATAGAGCTTTAAACAACATATTAGCAGTAATGTGTTATTCGGACATTATCAAGCTTCAAAAAAAGGAGAAAGTAATTATCCAGCCAGTAGCCCAGACCTGCACAAATTAAGGCCAAAGGTTCTGGGGTTCAGCTTTGTTTTTTTCACTGCATTTCCTCAACAGATTTATAAAGGGATAGAGAACATTTTTGCATTTTGGCCTTTAAAACATGACATTTAATTTTGATTTATCTTCACACAAATGCACCTGACCTGGCCCTGTGTCACATACAAATTGTGGAGTAGCCCATGTTTTTTTTTGGGATCGGTGGTCAAAAAGTTAAGAACCCTTGCCTCAATATGTCATAAAAGTAGCTATCAGGATTTTGTATTAAAACATAACTGTGATAATTTGTACTAATAATAAATTGTTGAAAAGTGGGATTTCAATTAATATTTTGTGGATGGATTCACAAAATTCATTTTTTCACATGATGCCACTTTTAAATGATTAACATAGTAATAAATAATATCTGGGATAAAATTGTGATGTTGGAAAGCAGCATTCTTCAGAAACTCAAATGTTTTGGAAAATATTTGGTGTTACATGTTACACTACACAGCTTAGTGAGTCTACAAGAAATTAATATCATTTTAAGAAAAAAAAATACATATATAATATATATATATATATATATATATATATATATAAATATATATATAGATATTTTGTAACCTTTTCATCTTTGCATACTTTTCTGTGAATCACCAGGCAACAAGAAGGTTTGACAGATTGTTCATTGGATTGAAAGGGTAGGTAACAACTGTACGTTACTAGCAGTGCACCACACTTTCTTAATATACATTTCTGGCTCATTGCCGCGTTGCTATGATGCTGTACCTACACAAAGGTAACCAAGTGGTTGCAGCTTTCAAATTCAGGGTCAGAGCATGCGCTTGATATGGCAACAAGATGCAGGTTCCCGTTGTGATGTGATGGCAACGTGACTTTACCTCAGCATGAGCTCGTAGCGTGTAATGGCAGCGTCGTTGGTGCAGGGGAAAACCTGACGCATGTTCCTCATTTGGCACAAGCAGTGATCTATGTAGAGCCTGAAGCTGTCTGACAGCTGCCTCTCCTGGACACGGACAAGTCACTCAGTTATAGCTTCTAGCTTTAGTGCATTAGTACACAAGTCAGTGACAAGCTGAGATAATGAGATGACTCTTTCCAAACAATAAAAGGTCTGATTATACCGGGAGGCCAGTGGTGGAAATACCTACCAGGTCTCCCCTCACAGTGGGAGGGTCCCACTCTGCATCGATGGTCCTCAGGAGGCGCAGCAGCAGGGAGTAGCACACCCTCTGGGTGCGATGGTGGCTGCTGAAACACTGCCAGCGACTGTTTGCAAAAACAAAACAAATTAACATTTGACCTAGGTATACCAGGCTTGAAAGTAGATTCAATCAATGGAATCATCTCATTAACACTCACATAATGGCCTGTTGGAGAGCAGAGAGATCAGTCTGCACAGCGTGGTGAATGAGCACAGTCCAGGCTGCAGGACAAACCTGGCCTGTCCAGTTGTAAGGCTCTCTCTGGACAAAGAATCAGACTCACTAATGACATCCGTTGATAAGTATATTTTTTATATATTTTTTTTTATATATTTGAAATATAAATTAGGGAAGTATTTTTTAAGTGACGGTGCCAAAATTGAGACTCAGATCGATAAAAATCCTAACACTTATTCATTGTAACAACAATAGCACTGTGAACATCCTAAATAGGATGGATGGATGGATGGATGGATGGATGGATGGATGGATGGATGGATGGATGGATAGATGGATAGATGGATAGATAGATAGATAGATAGATAGACAGATAGACAGACAGACGTAATAAGGATGACTTGTACTACTATGCACCGTACATGAAGAGTCAGATTACCTTAACATGAGCATGCTCGTACTCCACTATCTGACTCAACAGTTTCTTGTGGATGGAGACATTAGAATCCTTCTTAGATAAGGTGGTGTCTCTCTTGTAAGGGAAGAAAAAAAGAAAAACATTCAATATTGAAGTACGCTCCTTTTACACTAAGAATTGACCTTTTTAAACAGACCTGGCTGGTGAAGAGCTTCAAAATAAGGTGACAATCTCCCTGAACTTTGGAGGCACTGGATCGAGGCTCCAGTTTAAACCATGTGTCATAGCCGCCGACAGGAACCTCCTGTAACAAACAACAAGAAAACAGTCAGTTATTGCCACAGCACTGAAAATCCATTTCTCCCGAGTGCTAGTTTTCAGTTCTGAAGGCTCACATTCAAAGGGACGTTGATGCAGCCGAGGAAGTCGTCTGCATTCTCCTCAGAGCCTGATGATGCAGAGCCATTGGCACGCACCGACTTAGCTATTTGTTTGAAATACCTGAAATCATAAAGGTGTCAAAGGTAGGGACCACATATAAATGACATGTACATATAAAGATGTTGTGCATATTTTTTTTTTTATTTTATTTTATTTGTTACTGCAGGATTGACTTGAAATTACATAGAAAACACATAAATTATGAGACCACAGTGGCCCACTTAAAATATGTTTTTATCCAAAGCAAGACAGATTAACGTGTGGGTCCTCTAGGACTCAAACCCAGGAATCTGGTTCAATCTGGTTCATGCTAACGGTTTTGTGACTGACAATGGAGTAGTGGTTCCAACATTAAGGGGTGGAAAACCCTGCCCTGCTTATTCTGACATTTTCCAATGAACAGCTGTACTCACAGCTGGCATTTCAGGATAATGTTTTTAAAATAAAAAATGTGTTATTTTTGTCACTCTGTTTTTTAAGGGATAATGAAGAAAAACACTAAAGAACAACAATGCATTGCTAAATTTTGAGTTACAGTTGACTGCATAGAGGGAGCAGGACTAAAAACTGACTCAGTAACACTCACTGACTAGGTTTCAATTTGTGTGATTAAGGAACATGCTGCTCTTCAGTCTCTTATGAAGAGTAATCAAGTATTTCTTTTCTACCTGCCCATTCCTCGGAGTCCACTGACTTCATTCAGCTTTTTACACGCCTCGGCTACAGACACGTCATCATCATGATCCCTGCGAAAAGGAAACAAAAACTGGTTTCCATCCAGTTTGACTTTTCCAAACTAGGTCTTATACTAGTACTTTTAGCTGCTTCTTCCTTCAGCAGATACAAAATAGTGATACGGTTAAAGTCTTTCATAGTTGACTGTTCTCCATTGATCTTGCTGGGGAACTGTAGGTCTAATGTTCATGGATTTAACCTGAAGCTAATACTGTTGTTTTCCTTGAGGACAGAAAATTACCAACATTGTTTTCAAACCACTCTCAGAAATATCCCCAAGTAAACTAGTAAAGTGAATTGTAGAGAGCTTTACAACCCCCATCAGTTCGATGCTTGGACTGATGGTGGTTGTTTGTCTCTACAATACAGAGCATGTGGCCCCGCTGTGGACAGACGGTGAGGCCAGCTTTACATCTGCTACTGGCAGAGACTGAGACTCAAGATTAAATGCAAATGAATAAGGTTAAGTGGAAATGAGAGGAAAGTGTGACTGATGGAAACTAAAGCATTGAAATAATGTAAAGCAATATTTTAACAATAATAATACTTTTGGCATTTGATGTAAAGTATGTAGCAGAGCCCCTCAATTTCATTTCCTGGGGCTACTTAATCCTCCATCAAATTTAGTTAAAGGTCATTATGAATGTCTGTCAAAACTGGGAATGACATTTTTGTCAGTGGGCAGGCTTCTCTAAAGACCTTTCAATACCTCTTACAATTGAAGTACAACCACACACCAGTATGTATGTATGTGCAAAGTTCAATGTGAAAATGTTAAATATAATAATTATGGTTGATACCAAGCTGTGAACATGCCGTAATTTCAAAAGGTTATATTTTGTTTTCCAAACTATAAGTTGCCCAGGAGTATAAGTCAAATCAGCCAAAGGATGCATAATGGAGAAGAAAAAGCATATGCAAGTCCCTCCAGATAGCTGCTAGTGTGCACCACTTCACTCTATGTAAGTGGCACCTGGGTAGAAGTCACAAAAGCGTGAGTCACCTTAGTGCGAAGAATACGGTTCACAATTTTAAGAAGTACATTTGTACATAAAGCCAAAAATACTATGCCTACTTTTCAATAATTACATATAAATAGATTCACAACTATAAGATGCTATGTATTAAACAATTAAATTAAATAGAACACATCTGAAATTCTGAGTCAGAAATTAGTGTGTCATAAATCAATTTCCTCTTGCACTAGATTTGACAAACGTACGTGAGAACAAAAGTCACTCACCTACACTAACACAACGGTGACATCATAAACGAGAACATAAAGACATCAGAAATGTTTGACTAATGTTATTGAACGCTCACAAAAAAAGCAGATGAAGCACATTACCAAGCATAGTGCAAAACCAGTGAATGTAAACAACACGATCTTCCACATTTAGTGCTAACATATTTTACAATTTAACATAACCATGTAACCAGTGCGAGTCAATGATGTCATCAACTGAAGCTATCCTATACATGAACTTTGTACTTTTCAAAATGCCCCGATTGTGTTGTTCCTACCATATGTCCAGATGTAAGAGGTCATTGTGGACATCATCTATTTCACTGTGGAGAAGAAAAGGACAACCGAAGACACATAAATGTAGTTATGTGGGAAGGTAGAGTACTGTATAACCGGGTCTCAAACTCAAATAAGTGTCATAAATGACATTTCAAAGTAAAATAAGACTAGTACCATTTTGACTATTTTCAGCATTGTTGAATTGCAGTAAAACCCCTCTATAAATCTTGTGTGCTGCGTTAACATTAAACTATTATATCAAGATGCGGCCCCTAAAATATCATTCCATGGGCCGCAAATGGACGCAAGTTTAAGGCCCCTCCTGTGAAACAATTAAAATGTCTCAGAAATGAAAATTAGATTAAAACTGACCTTTTTCTTTTTTTTCCCGTTGCATACATCACCACATAGCAGCAAATGTAGTGGTTTATGCAATGGGGAAAAAATGAAAAAAGGTGAACAAGCTGTACTCACAACACAAAGTGCTCGTCCCACACTGGGTTCAGAGTCTCTGGCTTCACCTCGGTCACCTGGATACACCGTGCAGATAACACCTCCTTGGTGCTGGAACGTTTCTCCAGTTTCTCCCTCCTCTTTCTAAAGCTGAACTTTCGCTCCTTCTTCTCTTCCATCTCCCGGGGGCTCTGGCCCAGCAGGATTCCGAGCATGCAGTATGGGTCACTATACCCTGGCGGGTAGCAGTGGGGAAAAGGTCACAGCATGAGAAAGACTAATTTCTGTCGTTCTGATGACAGCGTCGTAGAACGGAGATGAAGGGCAGCGCTGCAGTTAGACACAGTTTGTTGTTAATCACTGGTCAACACAGTTAAAATTACTGCTTATGTCTTTTGATTTATTATCAATCAAATGCCAATTCTTATGTACTATCTTACTCTTATTAGTGTTAAAAAGGGATGTCATTCATACATGTTTTTTTTTATGTGCATTTAATTTTACACTCATTTTTAGTAAGTAATTTGTATTCACATACACATGTGAAAATTCTAATTTTCTGAGAAAGGTGAAACATTATAAGAATACACTTGAAATTCTATGAGAAAAAAATGTAAAACATTTCAAGTAAATGTCCTAGATTTTCAAGATCAAACTCCACTTGAGGCAAAAATTGCTGTCTTTTCTTCTGGAGAATATCTGAAATATACTCACAGGCAGAGTCTTTTCTTAACCTAGACCAAGACTCGTGCTATTACAGCCACTCTTTGCATTTAACAGCTGTATTGCTCTCAAGTGTTGCCTGATGTGGTGGGTGGTGAATCACTTGAAGTGTAATTGAGCGAGTGTCTATTTAAAAATTCTTTCAACTCAACTGTTGTAGCATCATGAGACATTTTTGGCTCGGTTAGTTGGCTTTCTATGAGACAGATGACTTTTTTATTGCCTGGTGCATCTCACCATTCGCATCCTTGGCCATCAGATTCTTTGCTTTCATAACAGAGACTCTCAAGGAAAAGGTGGCTCTCTGTGAAAGAAAAGGGAATTCCAATGCGTTTAATGTAGTACAGACTGTACAATGTGATGCTGTACATGATGTGATTATACTTATGTTTTAACTGCAGTATTATTAGGTAAGGTTTTCTTCCAAACAACACAGTGTCATTCAATTATGGTTTCAAAAAAGGCCTATGACAGGGTACCTGGGAAAGAATTGTACAAGTAAGTCAGGAGCGGCAGAGAAGTAAGACAGATTGGTGCAGGACATGAATGAGAACAGTACAACAGCGATGAGGTGTGCTGTTGGAAAGACAGAATAGGTGGAGGTGGGGCTGCATCAAGGATCGGACATGAGTCCCTTCTTGCTTGCTTTGGTGACGGACAGATTACCCGATCAATCTGTCAAAGGTCAGACATGATCCTCCATGGACCATGATGTTTGCAGATGACATTGTGATCTGCAGTGAGAGTAGGCAATATCTAGAAAGGGAACCTAGAGAGGTGGAGGTTTGGACTAGAGAGAAAATGAATGAAGGTCAGTCGTAGAGAGACAGAGTACGTGTGTATGAAAGGGAGAACAGTGGAATGGTGAGGTTACAAGGAGCAGTGGAGGAGAAGGAGCAGGAGTTTGGATCCTGATAATCATCTGTTCAGAGCAGTGGAGACTGTGGAAGAGAGGTGAAGAATAGAGTACAGGCAGGATGGAACAATTGAAGATAAGAGTGATCTGTGATAAAAGAGTGTCTGCTCAGGTGGTAGGGAAAGGTTTACAGGACAGTGGTGAGACCAGCCTTGGTGGATGGATTAGAGAGACAATGGGAATAGGTAGAAGACAGGAGGCAGAGCTGGAGGTGGCAGAGTTGAAGAGTCTGAGATTCTCTTTAGATGTGACAGATCAGGTGTTAGATCATTAGAGGGACAACACAGGCAGGATAATTCTGTCTGTCTGTCTGTCTGTGTTACAACCTATTACTGAAAATACCTCAAGTCTCCTTAGCTTAAGCTACTCCATATTTCTATTATTAAACTCATGAGGCTTGTCTCACATGGGGCAGTGGTGGCCTAGTAGTCAAGAAACTGGACTGGGGTCCGATGGGTTCCAAGTTCAAGTCCACCAACTGCCAGGTCCACTACAACTGAGGTCCACTGAGCATGGCACCATATGTAGGGTTAGATACAGAGGTGACATTGCTGTAGTCTGAATCACAATGTCACAATGACAAGGAGTTTGCGTTCCTCCTCACGCAAAAGCATTTTTTGGGAATTGTTGACATGCTCATGCATCTGAAGTCTATCTATGGCAGTAGGCTGCCTGCACAGTGTTCTAGAACAAATTAAATGACTAGTTAACAAAATCGAACAATGATTTTCTCACATAAATTTTTATTACACAACAAGCACTATTTTGTGTTCTCTTGTAGTGATTGACTGGCATAGTGAGGACGTAAAGAACAGGCAGAAATCAAAACATAAAGTGAATTATTCGGCATTGTAACAGCACATCAATGGACATACATTGGAGTGTGAACTTTAGCATTTTACACATTATTAAACTCAGCAGGGGGGTAACTTGTCACCTAATGCATGCACCTTCTGGCACAAGTCCGCCTATGTTACCACAAAGCTACTATTGCCCTGGAGGAAAAGACATGGGTTCGGAATCAAAGCTGCTGAGGAGGGTACTGGACGGGCTGGCACTACGGTAAGATGGGAGTCCCTGTAGGGGTATTGTTGGCAAGCAAAGACGATAAGAGGGTACTAACAGCGGACCAACCATAATTGTGTAAATCACTCCCTTCCTCAGCTGGCAAAATAGGAAACACTGGGGAATCTCTGACTAGCATCTCAGCTCGGAAACAAGAAAATGATAAGCCCGAAACCAAGAGCAAAATGTAGGCCAAAGGCCTGACAGACAATATTTTGAGGGTATGAAAGCAGCACTTGACTGATTCCTCACCTCTATTTAAAAGCTGAGCTCTTCAAATATAAGTGAGTTTACTCATAATTTACTTTTGGCCTAATTAGATAAACACAACCCTGAAACCAAACAACTCAGTCTCACACTGTCTGTTTTTATTGAATTTTTAACATCCATTCATTTAATCATCTTTATCTGCTTATCAGTCATACTGTACCATACTGTCAACCCTCCTGTGGGTGGTGAGCCCACTAGAACAGCACCTCAGTGGCAACTGGGTTTCCCTGGGCTGAGTAACTGGGTTAGTGACCAAATCACCAAACAATAAAAGTAACTAATTAGCACAGTAAGTAACTACTGCATGTCTGTCTATTTTTTGGAGTTTAAATTCAATAATTAATTTTTTTATGCTGGTTTCCTAAACTAGAACTGCCCCAACAAATACGTATACGTGTGATTTTAAGTATTTTCTTCATGACAAATGACAAAGCCTATGATTGGCTTACTTGGGAAGCTTACTCTGGCCTATCCAATCAATCAACTTTGTGGTTGTCCCATCCATATTTATTGAAGAATAAATTCATTAAAAAGAATGAGCAGCTTTAGTTTACAACAAGCCTATGAAATAGATTGTCACGTCTTCGTAATGTGAAATTATGTAAACAATTGGATAACCAGCCACTGAAAAATAAACAATGTTAGGAACATTGTTTATTTTATCACTGTTATTCCCATCACTGCTCACAGTGCACAGGTCTTCAGCTATTTAAAGGGCCTATTGTTTTGAAGCATTGGCAGATTATCTTTCTTTTAAAAAAAGTAAAATACGACAGATTCTTATTAGTAAAACTGAAATATACGTTTTACCTATTGATCTGAGGACAAGCAGTGGTCCTCAGACCAGTGGTTGGGGAGCCATTTAAAGGTTAGAAATGAGTGTTTTGGAGTTGCCTTGGCCAAACAAACAGGATGGAGCTCTTTGTAATGAGAGAATAACAACACTTAAGTCCAGTAAAACAGAGCAGTATGCCAGTGTAATGTTGTGATATTCCCATGCTTGTATTAATAAAAATGTCCGCAGGAAAATGAGATACAGGAGTGGATAGTGGAGTGGAGGAGTAGTGGGTATAATGTGAATTGTACAAAGCAGGTCATTGTTTGTGCATAATGCACATAACAGTCATTTTTTTGCTCTCCGGCAGGAACGACCCTAAGCAGCCTCTGGTTGCTGGAGACAATCCCTTGCTTTCACTTTCATGACTGTGATTGTGCACGAATGACTGGATCCGTTTTTTTAATGTAATGAGTAATGAGCGTGAGGGTAAGGACTCTGACAAGAAATGACTTGGTGAAGGGGCAAGTCTTACAGAAATTGTTGTGCTCGATAATAATGAGTCTCTGTCGATAGCACAGGCGAATGGGATAAAGGTTATTATTATGGAGATTTTGGTCGCAGCTGTGAAGGTGTGGACCCTAAAATGGACAAATTACTGTATTGCAAAAAAAAAACTGTATAGCAGTTGTTTGGCTTAAACAATTTACCTAGGCAATGCTTTTCATCCAATTTACACACACTTATATTATTACAGCAACGAAAATTTTTTTTGTCATGTGTAAAAGGAGCAGTAAGAGCTTATTGGCTTCACAAGGTAACATTTTGAAAGTATAATTTACAATATTAATTTTTAGTTAACCATATAGAAGAACAATTGACTTTATCTTATCTGAAAAAACAAACATTTTATCACGTAAGTTATTTTCTTCTTGTCTTGCCTGTTATTTGTCATTATCTAAGTCAGGGGTCTCAAAATGGACACCACATGGGTGGACACTCTGGCAGCATTACACTGTTGTTGAAAATAAATATCTTACCTTGGATTCTTGAATCTTCTGGAGAATAATATCATGTTCTTCTTCCCCCATGTCGAACACCTAGAAGAAAAAAATGTACTTTTTCGATACACTTTCTTTTCTAACAGCAATTTAAGAATAGTTTTGCTTGTTGATTCAATAACGATGCCTGAAACATCTGAATGTGACTATAATTGCCATGCTGTGCAGGCTAAATAACTTGAAGCAACACTAGGCTTTGTAGAGAGAAAAAATGGAAAGACAAAGATCAAAATCATTTATCAAAATCACTTCTGAAAGTTTACATTAACAAGGCATTGGCCAGAAATAGAATAATTTGAAAAAAAATCACTGAGAAAACTACTCCCTGGGCTTTAATGTTGCAACCCTCCATTTCCAAAGCCATAGATGTAAATCATGAAAAACAGCAGTGTCGGAGCAGCATGAAGTGAGAAGAATGATTCGGTGAAAATTGGTCTGAGCTGCTGAGAACAAACATCTGTGGATAAAAGGGAGTAAAACCACTCCAGTCAAAAGAATCCTTAGTGTGAAGCGCCAAAATTAACATGCTGTGTGATCGCAGTTAAATATCACTGCTTTGATTGTTAGTCTGATTTTGTTCGTGAACATCTGCTCTTATTTTCATAGCCTAACAACAATTACCACTTTGTCTGAGACTACTCTGATGCCGAGACATGGAGTCAGTGAAGTCAGTACCTTGGGCAGATACGCAAACAGCTCTTCATCACTTTTCACATGTTCAGATGAAGGCACCCCCACCCTGTTGACCACGGTGTACACAGCCTCTTCATAAAGCAGGTCCAACTATGTAAAAAAAAATAAATGTTCAGTCCACACATAACTCCAACATTAAATAGATTTTCAAAGATCAAAATACCTCGGTTCTGCTGATCCTGTCGGGAATAAAAGCCTGGTCCATGTGCTCCTGGGGTGGTGGCACCATGCAGTCCCCTTTGTGGCACTGTGGGGAGACAATATCCAGTCAGATGTATTAAAAAAAAAAAATCTGCTTTGACAAATGTATATATAGAAATATATATAGATATATTTAGGTAAATATATATATATATTATTTGATTTATATTTAAACTTGCTCAACAGTAATACTAGTATAACAACAATACTAATAGTGATTGTTTTGGTATTTTCTGAAGTTGAAGTTAATGTGGCTCTTGAAATAGCACCTTCCTGTCCATAAGGACGAAAAAAAATTGTTGTTAGAATTACAAGATGAGAGTGCGGCTCATTACATGTTGTGTATGGGTATTTAGCATTTACTCTTAAGAATTCACAAACTATTGGTGATCTAAGATCAATTACTTGCAATTGCCATATTTGTGTAGGGGGAAGCTGAGCACTTCATGAAAAAGGACAATATTACCAAGGTTAATAATTTGGACAACATTGTCGGGCCAGATTACAAAGCTAAACGGGCCGCAGACAGTCCCAGGGCCTTACGTTTAACCATACATGGGTTTTTGGATTGTGCTACATTCACTCTCATTTGTGTATTTGTTTTTTAGGGAACTTTTTGCCATTCATTATGCGTCCCAGCCACAGGTCAGACTCCTCTGATGTTTTTATGTCCTAGTTTATGATGTTACTATAGTGTTGAGTAAGTGACATGTTGCATTGCAAGAATTAAATTACAAAAGTTTTTTACCCACCACACGGGTTAACAAAGGACAATTTCTTCCTTCTTTGCTCCTTCACTCACAAATAACATTTTGGAAATAACTCAACAAGCTCTGAGTAAACATGTGAGTGAAGCGTGTCTGTCTTGAGAGCAGGGCTAGCAGCATGAGCCGAACATTGTCTCTGGCAGCAGCTTGTCACAGCTGAGCTTGTCGTCTTCGGAAAACCTATCTTCACCCATCCCTTCTGTCCACAGATGTCATTCTGGCCACAGTGCTGAGCTGCCCTTTTAGGTCTGTTTAATTATTGGACACTTAAAATGGGTGTAATGAAGGATGGGTGGTAATAGTGGTATTACCTCAGCTTCCACGCCCCGCAGCAAGTTCTCTTGTTTCTGAAGGACACCATTGACTCGTTCAAAGAACTCTACACTCTCCTCTGAAATCCTGCCAAGAAGAGAGAGAACTCAGCTCCACAAATAGCAGCGGGAAACAGGATGTGAATTTACACTGAAACATGTTTGTGTTAAATAGAACATCCATTGGACCATCAGAGTTAATATTTCAGTAACATATTGTCTTCCAGAGCCATTTTACTGGATTGTGTTCATGGAAATGAGTGGTGGCCATCTGTAGAAGAGGGACGCTGAAATGAGACACTGACCTCCTGCCACTTAGTGAATTCTAGCCTGATGTTCCTCTGGTCTAAAAGAAACAACTGAAATATGACTGTAAATATTAGTTTTATAACTGAGAGAGTTTCTGATGAACGTCAAAACTATAGGACAGCCCAAATCATTTTCAAAGTCCTGAGATAAGGACGGAGATAGAGGTCACTGATCACTAGTGACAAACTTAAGTTATAATGTAATTTGTATTCATCCATTCATACATCACTTCCAACATGTGGCAATCAGTACCTGGCAAAGGAATTACAAATTTCTCCATTTCAATTCCTAAATACCCAAGCCAACAACAAGAGAACTATCAACAAGACATCACAGGCTTGTTATGATGAAGATTTTTTGTTTTTATTGTAAATCTTGTTTACAAGAGCCAGTTATAAAGACAGACAGGTGAATTAAAGGAACATATCAAAACAATCAGATCATCTCACCCCAGCATGAAGCCATACTGGTCTCCAACCAATATATCTTCACACTGCATGAACCGAGTTAATCTACTTTGATAAGCAGAGCTGAGTGCAAAATGCAAATGATGTTTTCTGTTTCCTCCAGGTGCGAGAGAATCCCAGACTCCTGCCAGCCACAGTTGTCATGGTGACCGCGACACTTTCTCAGTGGGAAGGAGTAGCAAGCAACTCAACACCTTGGGAATCCTACCCGTCTTCGTCACTACAACTACCAGAACCCAACAATTCCCCAAAAACCTTCACGGTCAACCCACCCAATGTAAACCTTTAAGGCAGGGAACAGCTCTGTCATGACACAAAATATGTGATCAGTTATGCCATCTGCCTTCAGTCCCCTCACTCCCACCTTCACTCTCTCACCCAGCCCTCCTATCTCTAGAATCCTTGCCCACTCTTTCTTCCACTCCTTCGACATTATGCAGATGATTGTTCCACAGCAGCCCTGTCACACGCCTTTATTAGCATCATCCCATCACAGCAGGCGTTTGGCAGCCCAACCCAGCACCCACTGACTCTTGCAAGGGTGTGAGAAGGTATGGCATGGTATCGATGAAGACTAATGGCAGCCGTGCTGAGCGAGCTGGTTGGATTTTGACGGATGACAACTCACAAGACTAAGAAAGGTGGATAGATTCACTAATGACCGCTTCATAAAATTCTCCAGACCACAGCATTACAAAACATGTCAATGTATCAAGTAGTATTCAACTCCTATAGGGCTTTATTCATCATTCCATTGGTTGTCTACGTAATTGTTGTGGCATAATATCAGGGACAAAAAAATAATCTCATTGTTACAGGGGTAAATTATTGAGTGGATCACTGTCTTACGGGGTATATTTTGAGTTGACATTCTCCCCAGTTTATACGTCAAAGAGATGGACATTCTTTGTGAATAGGGATTTGAGATATTACCGGCCCTAATTATATAATAATTATGTTATCTCTGTAAGTAACTATGTTTTTTTTTTCATTTGATAATAAAAACCTGAAAATGTTAACTATGGTTATGCCAAATTACATGTGCTCTTAAACTAGTTGTGGGGAAAAACAGTTACATGTGAATGTCACTTGAGCATTGTAGCTCATATTATTACTTTAATAACCAGGGGATTGTATGCAAAATGAAAGTACCAGCAACTCATACCAATGTTGGTTCCAATAAATTAAAAAGATTACATATTACCAGAGGGATGAGGCTATTAATATATATATACAGTGGTGCCTCAGCTTTCTAACGCCTCAGCCCTTGACCAACTCAAGCCGAGAGACAGCATTCGAGTCAAGCCAAACTGCGTGCCTTCTTTCTCCTTCAGAATTCAACACAAACAGACCTACGACCAGTGCGGCTTGTTATTGAATTATTTCTTATGGGAAAAATTAATTCAGACCTCGACCACCAACCTGGAAAGGAAGTTCGAAAGCTGAGACACCACTGTATCTTCTATACCCTGGGCAGAAAAGATTAACACTACCTTAACCTATGAACTTAGTGAGTTGAACCTAAATTATTTTACCAAAAGGCTACCACCGAACAGCTGTATATCAGTATTTTTTGTTACTATAATTAGTGTTGATGACATCCGTAATTACAATGCTGTCAGGGAGATTGCTCATCAGTTTTAGCTGAGTATTCTCTAATAAAAATAATTTTTACTCAGTCCCTAGCACTGTAGTTCACCACAATAGCAGTATGCATGGTTTTATGTTCAGAGAACCTCCTCTGCTAGCCTTGTTGGATTTTAACCCCCAAATCTGTTACACCCATGACCAAAGACATTTTCATTTCCTTGTCTAATATTTCTTTCAGGAACTTGCTACAACATCAGATTCTTCTAAACACATAGACAGATCCACAACAAAGAAACACTATCGTATAGAGTTAGTATAATATACAATGCCCCCTGAAAATGACTAAAAGCATCAAAAAATGATTAATTTGAAATCCTAGTGTTTATATAATAAATTGATTGAATTCTCTTTATGTTTAGTGGTAATCAAGACATAAGTAGTGGTTCCTGAATGCAGCAGATAATTCACCTTCCTTGTAAGTAGTGAGTCGCGGGTTCAATTCCCAGAAGAATCATTTACTTGGTACCACCAACACACACCTGCTGCAGCATTGCTGCTAACACAGAATTTTTCCCATTGTGGGCTCAATATTGTTCAATAGTTTCACCACAGGAGAAATCTATCACACTTTTACTCCTCAAACAGATGGAGAACAACTCGACCAGTGTGAACTCTCTGGATTAAAGTTAAAGGGAGCATGTTCCCACAAGTAGAAAGAACTGTTTCTTTAAAGTTAACTTTAAAGCGCCTCTGCCTCACTCAGTGCCTTTTCTCTGATATGCCACAAGAATAACAAACCAATTTGACGTTGCTAGGGAACAGGTCCTTCAAACATTCAAACACTTGTTTCTCCATCTCTGCAGTCAATCAGAGGGAAAAAACATAAATAGAAAAATATTGTAAATTTCATCCATCTGTTTTTATTAACACTGCCAACATGAGGTGTGAAGCTATCAGCACTCTAACTCCAGACTCCAATGCAATATGGCAGTGCTCGCACAGTAATTAATTGAGCAGACATCACTGTCACCCATAGGATGAAAGACAACATGAGGTCTGTATGCATTCTGTCAAAAAGATTTTATTTTCCTTTTTACCCAGATTTACTATGGTTGTCAGAGCTGCTCCCTCCTGATGGTAACCATGCATATCTATGACAATTACAAAACCCTTCACACTCATTTATTGCTACTTAGACCAGGAACATGATGTCGCACTCACATTAATGAGGTTTTAAACTCTGGATTCTGAGTTTACATTGCATTGCTTATTACTGAAGACATTTTTACCCTATTTAAATCTTAGCAAAATGTCACAAATTAACAACTGCTATAAAGAAAAAGCCAAGAGGCACCTGCGTCAACTTTATACTACCAAAGTTTAACAAGCAACCTTGTAGGGCGTAAATTTGAATTCCCCTTAATAAAAGAATCAGTGTTGGTTTTGTTGTCATTAGCAATCCCAGCAGTAACTGATTTGCCACACTTTCTTTCTGTCGCAAAACCTTTTCCCTTCATGGTTGGAAATTGAGGACTCCTGCATGACTTACAGCTGTTTCACTCTAACTCAATTATTCATTCAATCTGGAGCCAATCCCAGCAGTCACTGGCAGAGGGCAGGTTATTTTTTTTCAAAGGTTGTCTGTCTCTCACATTGCATATAATGAGCCTCATAAATTGTGGGAGGAGACCAGGACCCATTGGTTACCAAATGGGATCAAGCTTTTTGTGTCTCACCTAAAGAAAAAAACTAACCAGTCTTCTGCTTAATAATAAGAAGAACTATATTAATCCCAAGGGAGTATCTTTCCTCTGCAATTATGCCTCTGCATTTAAGCCACCACTGTGGCTGGCTGTGCCTGGGCCCGGGGACCATTTTAGGGGGACCATACCCAGGGAACATCAGCGGTAACTTGGCAGTACGGTAACCATTAGGCCACCAACTGCCCCTTAATCTTAGCAAATATAAATAACTTAAGTTTACAAATAACAGCAGGTTATCTTATGCTAATTATAAAAAGACTCCATCACAGCATATGTTGATGCATAGACCAGGTCCTGTGTGTGTGTTTTTGGTGGTTGTAACTCAGATGGTAGTACAGTAAAAATATGATATACACTTGATTGTGTTAAAATTCTAACTTGTCTTTCTTTTAATGACAATGTTTTTTATTATTTTTACATATGCCAAATTTTCATATATTTCTGTATTATGGACTCCCCCAATGCTAGCCCACTGCATCCCCTGACAAAGGTTAATTCTTCTTGGTCAACACACAAGATGTACTTCTTGAAATACCTTCTCGTACCACAGCCAATAAGAGGGGAAAAAACCAGCATGTAATAGCAGTGACCCAGAATGATGATAAGCAACCGTTAGATGAGGGGAGATGTGGGACTTTGCAGATTCGAATCATTAAAGTCTTTGCATAACTGTGTGTCCTTTTGTTAATTTGTTCATTCAAATTGTACTCAATATTCTTAGTCGGCAGAAAACACAATTAATTAACTATGTTATGCGAGTAAATGTAGTAAAATAAAGGGCCAGTAATATGTGTCAATTGTATTGAATCCACATCAATAAAGCTTTAGCCAATAGGAATCATCTGCCAATGTCTAGTCCTTCATTTCCAATCAATCATATTATAAGACATTGCCTTTTACCTGCCTTTTACTTGTGAACTTATCTGTGTCATGCGGCATTTAAAAAGTTTAGCCGAGGCAGCCAATTGTATTACAAGGTCAAAGACTGTGTAAGTCTGTACTCATTTTCTTCCAGAAAGAAGAAGAAAAAACTGTCACCCTGTAATGACTGCACTACTTAAACACTAGGTGGGATCAGGAGACAGCCACTTAATGTTCAAATTATTTATCACGGAGGAAAACAATCTCTGTCCTGTGATTGTTAGGGTCAATAAATGAAATAAACCATTAACAGATAAAGACAGAAACCGTGATTAGAGTACTAGAGTATTGCAGATGGAAGATATTACCCCTACTGATGGTCCAATGTCTTATGTAGATAACGTGATAAGGTCCTTAACACCAAATGTGTGGTTATCTTTTGAGTTAAAAATATATATGGTTGTCATCACTAGTATATGTTCACACCATGGTAGTTGCCTGCTTAAGTTGCCATAGAAACCTCTGGTTCAAGCTATTACTTTCGGCTTCAGATGAAACCTTTAAAACAAGACTGATTAAAAAAGGTTTTCATTGTACCTGTTACAAATTCGGGGGAAAAAATAAAAAATAAAAAAAAACAGCAAAACTTTTAGAATAAAGCTTGGATAGCATCTGACAAGACACAGGCCAGGATACAAAAAAATACGCTTAAGTCTTAAGTTTATTGTCCAAAGCACTCAAGGACAGGGTTGACAAGATACACAAGACATTATTAGAGACATTACACAATATTCTGAGAGAGAAAAGGACAAATACAAAGTAACAAACACTAGCAACATACAGACAGGACATATTTAATACAAATCTGAAGCACTGAAACTGTGCACACATGTATACAATACATACATATAATACACAAGTACAAAGAGGTCAGATTGAGTACACACATTCATACAATGACATAAACAAATACAACATAAACATGTTCAACACATAACATAATAAATAACTTTACAGTGACATATCTTAATTTTATTTATATCAACAACCTATTTTCCGCCTGTTTTATGAATAATATTTTTCAATTAAAGCAAATTCACTAACTGTTTAACTAACTGTTTTGTTTAAAATTTTTATGTGTAATGACAAGAGACAAAAGACAAAAGAGTTCCAATTCATATAATTGTCTTTGAGCTGTAAATAACTGTCATGGGTCTACCAATCTGTCTAAAATATTGATTAATAAATAAATATTAATATTTGTCAAATGGCATGTGAATATATTATTATAAAGTGCTATAAAATCTACAGGAAAATCTTTAAGTGCCAAGAAGGGATGCACCGAATATTCATGTAAAAGGCTTTTCATCACTGAAACTAAGTTGAAATTAGAAGTTTTAATGATGTAAGCAAAAGCAATGGCCAGCACAGGCTTGACCAAAAGTATTAACATGTGATGTGGATGTAGTTCAAAGTCTACTGTAATGGATTAAAATATTAGACCACCTTACTGCTTTCTTCAATTCCTTGTTCATTCTTATGCCTTGTCCCACTAAAGGTACATTTCTTAAGACAAATATAATAGCAACAATAGCTTATAAGAGTTTAATTCCAGAGCTAATAGAGACATCATCCCTTGTTTAATTGATAGTAACCAAAATCACAGCAATCGCTATTACAATAGCCATGTACTTCAAAAAACAATGCTTATTGGCATTCCATGTTTTAATTGTCATTGTATTCTTCCGGAAATATACCTTTAGTGATACCAGACATTAGAATGAACATGAAACTTGACTCAGAGAGATCCAGGGATAGTGTTTTGTAAAAATGGATAATGCTGACATTTTAAGAGGGAGCTAAAAGTACTCCACAGTAGGTTCTCTGTAGTCAGTTCTACTAAGAAGCCCCTGCACTTTGTCTTCTAGACATTAATTGTTTAAATAAATGTTAATAAATGTTTAATGAAAGTATTCATTATTAATGTATACAATTACAGCGCCTTGTGTATTTTGAGATTTCATTCACAGTTACTGCTGCAAATACAATGGTTCCAATAATAAGCATAATAATATTTATTTTTTGCCAATTATATCCAAATATTTTTGTTTAAGTGCATCCCTAGTCAAGGAAAGCTGCTGCTTAACAATGTATGCCAGACAAAAAACGACAACAACAGACATAATAAAGGAAGTAATATTCTGCATTTAAACCAACCACAGAAACAGCAAATATCTATTTTAAAATATTTTTATTAAAAAAAAAATTATATTTTTATTTTTATAAAAAAAATTTAAAAAAAAGAAAAAGTCAGACAATTAAATGTCATCAAAAAAGCAACAGTATGGTGCAATTCTTTTTTTTTAATCAACAAAATAGTTGTGCATATAAGTAAAAGACACTGCAGGTGGGCTTATTTGTTTTTAGTGTTCCTGACATTTTCAAAATTAATTATTGCCTTTAAGTACATATATATATATATATATATATATATATCCCTATTAAACATAGCAACCTAAATCATAAATAGAGCCATTTTTTAAACTGTGGCCAAAATAAATTTAGTTAAAAAAATATGTTTTGATCTGACAGTATGACTTAATTTCCAAAATGATAATCCTGAATTTCCCAAAAGGTAATCCTTGAGGGATTAATAAAGTTCTATCTAGCTTTCTGTTTCCTAAGAGACTTTCAGAAATATAGTATGATATATATATATATATAATATATAAAATATATAATACACATATAGTCATATACTACAGTCAATGGTCATTTATTAAGCTAGCACTAAAGAGGTAAATTTGACTAATTCTGCTCCAAACCCTGTACAATTTATACAAACAATACATTAATTCTCTCTAAAATAAAATCCACTTGAACATTTCAAGTGACAAGTCGCAGAGAATACAAATAAGCTTTATCAAAAAGTCAGTCTTCTGATATCACCTTTTTCTCATATTATCTATCATATTGATTTTGTCAATTCAGCCCACTGAAGAATAGTGTGAAATGTGTGTCTACAACTGGTAGATCACCTTCCCTTAAGTCAGATGGTCATTTTGTCACATTTGGTTATGTGAGAGATAATAAGACATGTACAGAATAAGAGGCCAAAATGTCAATTTTTTTGCGTCAGATAGAAGCTTTGAATAAGCTCACAAAAGCTTTAGTGAATAATGATGCTCTAACACATTGTGATCAGGTGTTGCATAATTGTGCTAACCTCAGAGACTCACCTGCGAGGTAGGGGTTCTGGATATTGTGTGAGGGGGCTGCTGGCTGTGGACGGTGTCTCCCTCCGGCTCCTTAACGACTGGCTCCTTTGCACCTGTCGAAGTACACTGCTCTTGAGATCCAACAGCGTTGTCATGGTGATTGACTGCCAGACATTTCCAACAAAAAAAAAAGAAAGAAGAAAAAACAGTGTGACAATATTAGTCTTTTATAGGCCTCCAACTGCTCTTTAATTAATGATTAGATTTTTCCAGAAATAGATACTCAAATTAACTTTTTATTATGATTGGTTGAATAATACTTATTTTTATACAAAGGTATGTCGTATGTCCCTTAGAGCCTTCTTTATGCCCCTCAGCCTGACAATTACAGGAGATTACAACTCCCGAGCCTCTTAAAACAGAATAGAGATCTATATTTAACAGAGCCATCTGAATATGTTCTTTGGCCCCTGTGACACTTATGACAGGCCTGCGTGTGGCGCCATTTCAATCCCGCTCTAGCTTCCTAACACCAAAAGAATTTAAATATAAGATACAAAAGAGGAATAACAGGTGAAGACCAGATCATTAATTGCATGCACTTAAAAATATTTAATTTATTCTTAAGGGAAAATTTAGTTTTCAGACAGGCCTGCATGTGGCGCCATTTTATTCCCACTCTAGCTTGCTAACCCCTAAATAATTTAAATAGAACATACAAAAGAGGAATAACAGGTGAAGACCAGATCATTGATTGTATTCACTAAAAAATATTTAATTTATACTTAAGGGAAAATTTAGTTTTCAGAGCAATAATCCCCAACCTTTTTAGCGCCACAAGATGGTTAAATGTCTGGTACAATTTTCATGGACCAGTCAGTAATTTGTAGCAGATAAATATTTTTTATTTAAATTAAAACCCTTATTAAAAGTACATTTCCGGTGTTCTAAAATATTTTCCTACCTATAAAATCTTCCTACCCGGATTAACTGTGCATGGGCACAACAAGGATTTCTCAAGTGCACACAGCCTATAACTTTCTGCTACCAGACAGGTATACAAGGTTAGAATTTTGTATCACTTACTCTGCGTCATTTTGAGTTTATTGTTGTTGTCTTCACTGAGAAAAATATTTCCTAATCAAATACAGTTGTATTATTGATGATGCAATCTTAGCCATTCTATTGATCAGTTCTTCTGTTGATATGGGTATGGATCAAGTGGAAGTAAGAGCCAGATGGGGCCGAAAAAAAACTTTAAAATATTTCTCTGAGGCCCAGCACCAATTCAGTGGTTGGGGACCACTATTTTAGAGGATAACTTAATTTGTATTCTGTGCAGTATATAGGCCAGGTTCTAAATCCTAAATGTAGGCAATTATACAGCCTATATCCCTGTATAATTGCAGTGCAGATTTTACATCTGCAATTTTACAAAAAATCTACTGGATGAGTGTCAAACCTTGTTCACAGACATGAGTACTCATTCCTGTGTTTCTCATATTTACTAGTACCTTTTAAACAAACCACTTCTCCCTACAGCTGGGTTTTGTTTTATCATCTATTAAAAAATGTAATTAATTTTACCAATGGATTTGATACCACAGATAGATGCTTTTTAAATGTCCTAAATTAGTCGTCAACAATCCCCGGGGACTATATGTCAATTGGTACCAGGCCACAAAGAAATAAAACAACTTTCCTTTGTTTCAGTTTTGTAAATAATCAGTTGTTTTATTTTTAGAAAGAATACCAAATCTGTCTGATGACTAAATTAAAACTCGGAACTAGAAAAATTGAAAACAGAAAATAAACATTTTTGCACCATGTAAAAAAAAAAAAAACAGGGAGGAGACTGAAAAAACTCATGTCTTCGAAGAAAATGAAAGCTGCCTCAAAAGTTAGGTCATACTGGTAACACAGATTTATTGCTGCAGGTTGTATATGTCTACCAAGACATATACAATTAAAAGCATTATGTAACTGCTATGTTGCCTCTGTTTGTTATTGTATTGATGGGCTATATTTGGGAGACTGGTCCATAAAAAGTGCATACATTTAACTGGTCCATGGCACAAGATAGGTTGGTGATGGCTGCCTCAGATCCAGTGACTTCTACTTCAAAACTGGGGTAATTAAGAAACCTCTCCGTCATCACTTCATGCTTTGGTCATTTCTACCTCTTTTTTAAAAAAAAAGATCTATGAAATGACAGCTTTTCCATTGTAATTCCATGTAAGATTCTAAGAGACACTTGTGAATATGCAGAAATGTGTTGAGAACAAAACAGCAGCTAAAAAAGGAGGGACAGAAAGAAAAGAAACGAGTGAATTTGATGACTGTGTCAATTGACTGAGAGACAGAATCACGCAGACTGACATTTCAGCCCCAACAGTTAATAGCTATTATCTCTGCATCTGTGACAAGGATGAAAACCTTTGCCCACACTTGAATTAGCAAACAGGAAAAATTAGAAAAGATAAAAAAAGATCAATTTATCAATTTTCTCAGCTGTCT
>JAFBJS010011258.1:0-12265 GCA_016785265.1 Paraplagusia blochii | reverse complement strand
ATTCATATACATATATACATTTATTGTATATATATATATATATATATATATATATATTAAAATATATATATAATGTAAGGAGTATTTCCTCACCTGTCAGTGTGAGCAGACAGACCAGGAGTCCCAACAGCGTCTGCGCGCTGACGCCCATGGACAGGGCCAGGGCCTCCACCCCTCCTGTGGGACAGTGACCCGCGGGCTGGCAGCTGCAGACCGTGATGGTCAACGTGCTGGTGCTGGACAGAGCCGGCGTCCCGCTGTCCGTCACCACCACTGGCAGCAGGTACTGGGTCCTGTCCTTGCGGGTGAAGGTGCTCCTGCGGGCCAGGATTCCTGCCGTGTTGTCTGAAGAGGAAGAAATGTTGTTTTCAAAAAACAAGAAAAAAGAAAAAAACAGTTTTTTTGTATTGAAAACAATAAGAAGTGAAGTGACACACGTAATGGGGTTTGAAACCCAATCCCAGCTCCGTGGACGACCTGAGCACCTTGTCAAATGGAATTTTCTCTGTGTACGAAAAGTAAATCTGGAAAAAAAAATCTCCTTCACTTTAAGGCCAAGTCTGCGAGGGTTTATTAAGACACAGTGAAGTTGTTTTTTTTTTTTTCAGAGTGGAGTCAAATGGACCTGTTGGGGTTGTATGGAAATGTCTTTTTCTTGATCCATTATTCAGCTTTTTTTCAAACCTGCAAACCATTCCTCTGCTGCACGATTTGTCAACGCATTTTTTTCTTTTTTTTGATTTTCATCGCCTTTTTTTGCAGCCACCGATTACAAAAGAAATAAAAACTCTGCTGCAAATGGCTCAGAAATATTTCGTCTTTGTTAAAAAAAGGACAAATTTTTAGGGTTTATTGTCCTGGTGTTCCATTAGACCTTGTCTACTTTGGCCGTCAATGAATTCTTACAGTGTGTTTTGTTAAATGTTAAATATTTGTTAATAAAGTTTTTTTTTTTTTTTTGCTCCATTGCTATTATGAATAAAACTTGTAACATTTTTATTTATAAAATTGCAACTTTCAATTTCAAGTTAAATGTTGTTGCTATTGGAGAATTTCAGCAAATATAAATATACATATGTAGATATATGTGTTTGTGTGTTAATACATACTGTATATAAAAAGTGTGAATATGTCAATATAACATATATATGTATATGAAGTATATGTATGAATATTGAAAATAATATTAATTTAATATACATAGGTGTCTGCCTATGTGTATACAAATATTGTCACAAGAGTGTTTATACAAGTCGGTATGAATATATATATATATCTGCATATATAAAGTCAAAGCTACATACAGCTATTTTCTATTTTGTCTATCAAAAAAAAGTGATTTTTTTTTTTTATGTTTTTGTGTTTTTTATTTTTTTTATTATTATTTTTCTTTGATTCCCAGAAACCCAGAAAACAGAACCTACCTTAAAAAAAAAAAAAAAAAAAAGTTAAATAATTAATGTCAGTGTCGTCCAATCACGTCTGTTTTTTTCACGGTCAGTTTTCAGTTTTCAGAGCTGATTATATCTGTTTATCCTCAGTGTTTTTTTATATTTGTACTTAAACAAACAAGTGTTTTTATTTGAGTCATTGATGTTTTTTCTTCAACTCCAACTCTTGGCCTTGAGGTCCATTTACCCCGTGACTCATCCTGGGTGAAAATCTGTTTCTAAATTTAAGAACCATGATTATTGTTGAGCATCCACTTCTACTGCCTTAATGCTGCTCTTACTGCCACGAGGCTGACGAGGCCGAGTGACCTGACAATGGTCCGGGTTCTTGTGGTTCTGCTTCAAGGCTGGAAGAGATTATTCCACTTCTTTTTACTCCGCACGGTTGGAATTTGACATATTTTACCTAATGCCTGGTTGTATAAGACAATAAGACAGCTTAAAGAAGCTGTCTCTCTCGTCTTTATCCTCTTAACCAGTGGCCCCCAGCCACTAGGCCGGGGGCCGGTACCTAGGCTGGTTGTGCCCATGCACAGTCAATTCGGGTAGGAAGATTTTATGGGTAGGAAAATATTTCAGAACACCGGGGTATTTATCTGCCACAACTAAACTTCCACTCCCTGAAAATAGTGCAAGACATTTAACCGGTCCATGGCGCCAAAAACTTCGGGGGACACTGCTTTCATCCATCACTGGTCTCACGGGCAGCGGTCTCCACCACTGCCACCCAAATCACACTACTCCATACTGCCAGTCTTCCTTGCGTAAGGCAGCCCCCCTTACAGTCGTGCAGGTCGGGACTTACCTTGTTGACCAAGTCCTGCTTTCTTAACCGCTACGCTACTGTCCAACTGTCAGTTTACAGCTAGCTTAGTTCTGTTAGCTTTAAACCATCCATCCAGCTGGTGAAGGCAACATTCTCTACAACTGCCACCCAAATCCCAATAGGCCCTCTTGTGTTGTAGTGATCCCATTGGACACTAACCAACCTAACCGGGATTCAAACTTGCCCAGGTGGTAAAACCAGGAGTTGATGCATTAGCAGTATCTACAGTGGACAAGGGTAAATTTTTCGACTCGGGGGCCACAAGGGCTTCTAAAAAGGATTCAAGAATTCATGAAATCGGTCCCACTTGGAGCAGTCCCAATTGGGGCAGTTGGCCGCCTAGTGGTTAAGGAGTTTGGCAGGGATGTGACCTTTGGACCAATTTTTTTGGCTAATTTTTTTTCAGTTTGGAATATAAAGGTTATGTCAACCTTTCTGGTGTTGGATGCCGCCATAAAATTGACGTTTGAATATTGTTGGCGGAACGGTATATTACATTAATTCTCAGTTGTTTAACCGTTACATATATATTTATAGATTATAGATTTTTGAATATATACCAGAGTGCTTTCCTTTTGATATGTATCGGCAAATCTACCTTGTGGTTTCCCTTAATTTTGACTTTTTGACAAAATGTTGTGGCATGGGTGTCTCAAGATGTCTTAGCATCTAAACACAACAAGTGGCAAATATATAAAATATAAGAGTCTTTTTCACTTTTCTTGGAAAACATCTTCATCAAACCCATTCTGTCCAGTTTCCCTTGAAGGAACTGGTTTGGATTCAATGACCTGAAACTAATGATGGACTAATCGTACAACTAACATTAACTTAGTTACAGTGAAAATATTAAACCAACATTAGCTTAAACCTCGAGCTTTCGCCCAGTCATTCTGACCATTTTTTTTTTTTTTTTTTTTTTCTAACACTTTTTTTTTTTTTTTTTTTTTTTTGCAGCTGCAGCAAACACAAATAGGTTTCTGTCCCTAAACGTTCTTTTCCAATTCCGTCTCAATAAAGCTGAACAAACAGAACGCGCCGTTGCTGCCCACTCCCTGGACAACCGCTTTAGACAAACCACACATTTAGATTGTGTTACTTAATCTACTCCTTGATAAGTAATGTAAAAAGTAATGTGATTTTCTTCCTCTCCAATTTGCTGAGCCTGCTTTAAAAGAATACGAAAATTGAGTCAGAGGCAAAGAGGGGTGAAGGGATTGGAGGGAGAAAAGCCAGAGACGACTCCTTGGGTGGTGTTTTATGTCAAGGGTGGTCTAGAAGTTGATGCACCCCTGGGCATGAGCAGTATCTACAGCGGACAAGGGTACATTTTTCGACTCAGGGGCCACAAGGGCTTCTAAAAAGGATTCAAGAATTCAAGAAATCGGTCCCACTTGGAGGAGTCCCAATTGGGGCAGTTGGCCGCCTAGTGGTTAAGGAAACCGACTTGGGTCCACAAGGGTGCCTGAACATGGTATCACCCTCACACACTGCCCCCCTTGCTTACTACGGTGAGCGCCATAATTTCTTGAGGGACTAATAAAGTTCTAAAGGACGGCCCCCCAGGCCTTATTTTGTCCACGCCTGATCCACAGGCGTCTGTAGCTGTGTGCCGGGATCATTTGCACCAATATATATAAAAAAAAAAAGAGAGACGACGTTGAAAAAGCCGAGCTCAAAGGAGCTGAGAGCGTGTGAATGGGTGAAAAGGCCTCAAAGTGGTCACGGACAATGACGGCAGCGTATACCGAGGATCGGCGCTCGACTAAGTGGCGGCGCACGTAACCCTGTGTGGGTTTTCTTTTCTCTCGGGCATCACCTTGATTATCTCTGATGGTGAAGTTTGGATTGATGTGCTTGTCGGGGACCATGGAGAAGTAGAAGTGATGTCCTTCCACCGGGTCGTCGGCGTCAGCGGCGCTGAGCAGCTGAATAACCTGGCAGAGAGCAGAGCGAGTGAGAGAAACTCATACAGTATTAATGCATCAAACTGATCCACAGGCAGTTTGATGTTTCAAGGATCTCTGCAAAGAAACACAAATCCAAATCATGTTGAGATAAAGGAAAATGATTTGATGCCCCGTGGTTCTCGCCCAACTTTTATCGTCCAATTTTGCTCAAATTCACTGCCACGGAGCCGGTCGTAAACTCCAGCCCGAGTGAGTATACATACTTCTCCCGCCTGTGTTCCCTCGCAGATATACGGCTGATAATCCCTGGCAAGTCCTGGCACGTTGTCGTTTATGTCCAGGACTTTGATGAACGCCACCACGGAGGAGGAGAGACGGTTCTGGGCTGCAGCAGCGGAAAGACACATTTAGCAAAATGCAGCGGGCGCACATATCAAAACTGATTTGCAAGATACGAGGGGGGGAAACGCCGCTCGTAAAAGTGATGCTGATGCTTTCAGAGCTTTCTTTAAAACAAAAACACGCAAATGATGAGAATAAATCTGCCAGGAGTCTGGAGTCAACACTGTTGCAACGCTGACTAATGGCAACCGTAAACTAAGAAATATCTCACTCCTGAGAGTCCGCAGGGAAATGTATTTGGGGTTCTGACTGGCGGACACAAAGGCCGGGGGAAGGGCAGACAAGTGACGGATTTTTGTCGGGAATTTGATGAAGGAGACAAAATCGTACAATTAGGGCAAAAATGAGAAATCTTTGTGGACTTTTCTGGGGAAAAAACAGCCACTAGGGGGCACAAGACAGGGTTTTTTAGTGCCGGTCCCAAGCCTGGCTCATTGGGTTGCGCCAGGAAGGCTATCCGGCTTAAACTTTTAGGCGGAATTAAAGATCCGAGACAACAAAATGATTCCCATACCGGTCCCCAGATGGACTTTGTTGACTCGCTCTGGCAACTCTTGAAATAAGGGACTAGCCGAAAGAAGAGGAAGAGAAAAGTCGCTAATATTATGCTAATACTTTGGAATAGTTCCCGCCCAATGGAGAAAGTGTCTAGAACATTGGGAAGTCTGGGCAATCCTGCTCCAACTGTTGCCTCTGAGACCTGTCCCCTCGGTTAGATTGTCCTGGGATCTAATTGAAAGTCCAGAAGACCTTCTAGACCTAGAGCAACAACAACTTTGTGAACTATCAAGTCCTCCTCACATATTTCCGTGGCTTCCACCGTCAGGTTGTGCCAGTTGGCCGTCTCCCGGTCCAGAGCTCGGGCAACGGTGATGGTTCCGTTGTTTGGGTCGATTCTGAAAGCTCTGGTGCTATCGCTCCTTTTGTCAAACGCGTATCTGAGGAGGAAAAACATCAGATATTTAGCAGTCGGGTCCGTGACTGGGCCCGACAGAAACATTGAAATGCCAGAGGGAGATTAATTAGGCAAACTGTTCAAATTTTAGAATTTGTTGTCAGATATCCAACAAAGGGAGCAACAGGCGCTGGCACCAGTGACAGCGACAACACTGGCAACAAGAACAGATGGCAAAAGAATAAAAATTTTTTTTTTATTCGTTTTAATTGAATATTGTTACAAATCTGATCACAGGCTTTTGAATGTCTGAAAAAAAAAAAAATCTTTTGACTCACGCAGTGATTTAGGAAAGTTAATCCACTATTTTCCTCAAACTAAAAGAAAATTACAAAAAAAATAGAAGTTAAACCTTGTTCATTTCAGTCACACATGACAGTCCTGGAGACAGTTGCCTCTGAGATATGGTAATGGATAAAAGCAGTGGTCTCAAAGCCCTGGGTCGGGGACCAGTACTGGTCCGTGGGTGAATTGGTGCCGGATCGCAGAGAAATAATGTTTCCTTTTGGCGCCATCTGTCTATTACTTCCACTTGGTCCATACCCGTATCAACAAAAGAACTGACCAACAGAATGGCTCATTGATACAAAATTCTAACCTTGTATACCGGTCTGGTAGGAGAAAATTATAGGCTAGCAGCACTTGGGGAACCCTTGTTATTTAGGGTAGGAAGATTTTATAAGTAGGAAAACATTTCAGAACACCGGAAATTAAATTTTATTAAAGGGTATTTATCTGCCATATATTAACGACTGGTCCGTGAGAATAGTACAAGACATTTAATTGGTCCGTTGCGCAAAAAAAAAAGGTTGGGGAACTCTGGACAAGAGGATGAAGGTGAATATTTTTGCGAGAGAATAAAAGAGTTAAAATTTTGAGTAAGTATTTGGTCTGGAACTCCCATGACTTTTGCTGAACTACACCAGTGTCAAAGCTTCCAAAACAGAACCCCACCCTCCACCCCTCACCCCCGTTCCTGTGGGTCCTTAAATGCAACAGACCGACTGGCGGCAAAATCAACGGCTCAGAAACATTAACCAGAGAAACTCTCCGCTCAGGATATTAATAATTTACCGGGCTAATGTTTGCCTCCTGACATTTTGTGGCAATTTGCACCTTTAATATATCACAGGCTGAAGAGGAACACCGGGATCCTTATGAAAAAAACATCGTCCTGTTGATACAAGCGATCGTAAATCCACCGTGAATTAGAGGAAAACCCTGTTCTACGGGAGCGGCGCGGCAGAATAAAGCAATTTGACCAAAGCAATCTTAATCATATTTGCTCCGACTGAAGCAAAAAAAGGCCCTAAAACGTCAGGCTGGATTTATTCATCAATGAGACTCCGTCACCGAAGGCGCGGTAATAGATGCTACGTTGCGGGTGATACGCTGCACCTGCCACTCCTAAAGCTGCGCCCAGATGGACTACAGACATCAGCGGCGTTGCCGTCTCCGCCGCGACGTGCCCTATGTACAAATGACTACAAATCTCAATTCTACATGCCACCCAGTGTGGCGCTTTATTACATTCCCACGTCCCCAGCCCACGTGGACTTGTGATAATACCGTGGCAGAAGATAGGAAACCTGTGAGGTCCAGGGAGGAGGAATCTTCATGATTTATTCAGCCGAGTCTCATTTCCTACTGAAGTAATATGAGATAAATACAAGCATGTCAAGGGTATCCAGAGATCATGGGTAGAAATGGATGCATCCAGGCAGCGCCGCTATTGGAAATGGAATGATTTTTCACCCAGCGGAGGAAACTCTGTCTTTCTCTGTCTCTCTGGATTTATGAGGACGTCCTCTTCTCGCCACCAGCTACTCCAGGATTCACCAACCCTGTCATCCATACACTCATCATACCATCAGGACTCTTTCCTGGACCGGCGTTGGACTTTCAAATCACCTGATTGTATTGCTGACCCCGTCCGTGTCCCGGGCGCTGACGCTGCCAAGCACGGTCCCCACTGCCGCGTTTTCTGGAACTTTCCATTCGTAGACGGGTGACAGGAAAACTGGCGGCTCGTCCACGTCCTGGACGATGATCTTGAGCGTCGTCCTGTCCGTGAAATCGTCCAGACTCAGGAAACGAGTGTCAATGTAATCGTTGGCGGCCTCCGCAGCCATCACGAAGCGTCTCTTGGTTTCGTAGTCCAAAGGCTACGGAAGGAGAAAACAGTTCTGGGGTTAACATTTTGTTTTTTGCGGGGTTGTTAGGGACAAAAACGAAAAAAACTGAGATTCTCTTTCGGAGAGACAAAGATGGACAGAATCAGGAAGTGATTAGAGGGACAACACAGACAGGAAAGTTTGGAGACAAAGCCAGAGAAGACAGATTGAGATGGTTTGGACATGTCCAGAGGAGGGACAGTGGAGACATGTTGGTAGAAGAACTAGGTTCTGCCACATTTTTTGGAATCGCAAATGGGGTCGGAAGATAAATTGCCTAGACCAGTGGTTCTCAACTGGTGGGTCCCGACCCAAAAGTGGGTCATTGAGCTGTTGAGCATGTGTATTTTTTATTATAGAAAATATCTTATTTTGAAAGGCAAGTCATTCTATATAAAACGAGTATGTTAAAAAAAAAAAAGAAAAAAGAAAAGAAAAGTTTTTTTTTGTTTTTTTTTTTAATTTTGCTTGGTTGGAATTCAGAGAGTGGGTCACAACTTAATGACCACAAGAAAATGTGGGTCCCAGAGTGAGACCAGGTGAGAACCACAGGTCTGGACAATATCTGCAAAATTGGATTTCATGAAAAGTTAATATTGAAGGTCCATTCTTTCAGATTATGAAAAAAAATAAAATGAAAAAAAAAAAAAAAGGTTAAAAAGTTTTCCTAACGTTGGACATGTCCAGAGAAGGGACAGTGGATACACGTTGGTAGAAGAATGATCCTAGAGATGGAGCTACCAGGTAGGAGACAAAGAGGAGATTGATGGAGGACAGACTGGAGAAGACGGTGTCGTCTGCAAATACTGTGGCAATTTTTTTTTTATTTCTTTCATTTCTCTCAAGTCCCAAAGTTGATGATGACTAAAAAATGTGTTCAATCCACCAGCTGTTTCAGAGTCGCCGCCCGTGATGTTGTTGTTCCTTCTTATTTCATTATCATCTAAATTGAAATCTGCCGTGAGAACCATAAAGTATGGAGGAAAAAAATGAAACTCAAACTCTGAAGAGTTTTTTATCATCATCATAATGATTCAACTTTCACGTAATTTCACAGTGATTTCATTTTTTTCACTGCGACTATTTTTACAAATTATTGAAAAAAAAAAAAAAAATGTCGTAAAATAGTTCTTTGAAAAACCAGGTGAGAGGGACCATCACTTCCTTCTATTATGTCATGGTTGGAATTACTCTCTGGCATTTGTACTGACATTTCCTCACACAATGGTGTGACCTTATCTTTTATGATGCTAACTATGCTAAGGGAAACGATTTTGCCGTAAAAGCTCCAACGTTGAAAGAAAAGTATGAAACTAAGCAGCTGAAATGAACGGCATTTTTTTTTTTTATTTAACTTTTGCCATTTTTGTCTTCATTTTTTCATGAAACTAATCAAAGCATTTTTGTTGCTCCAATTGATTGATTTTAGACGATAAAACCGATGGCTAGCAACTTTGACCAAGGTTTTTCAAGCGAGCCTAAACTGCGTTTTTTGTTGTTGTTTTTTTTTTTTTTTCCGAGTTACTTACAGCGGGGTATCGCATATCGACTTGTGTGATGTGATCCGATCGTGGGGGCGTGTTTTGAGTGATGTACTGCGCACATATCCGACTATTGTAGCCAGAACTGATTCGGATAGAAGAGTTTGACAAATGGATCGCAATTCTGTACTACACTGCCCCCTGTTGTTGACTGGTTTTCTTGTCTGTATCTATGTTTCTGGCAGGTTGAGGGTCAAAATCTTTGGTAAATCAGTCGGATTTCAAGCAACCGTCGGGTGGTGGGGGAATATCGTGGGGTGATATTCCTTAGTCGTAACCCGGTGTACGCTAGGTGTCATGGCAAAATTGCACATGTGCACCCTTGGCTGTATAGGATCCGTCCAAGACTTGTCTCCGGTGGCATTTGGTTCAATTTTTTGATAAAAACTTAAAGTTGACAAATTCCCTGCACCAAAGTTCCCCTGGTATACAAGGACAGGCCTTAAGGCCTACAGTTGAGCACTTATGGATGTTCTTTTTTCAAAATGGTTGAAAAGTTTGGTGAGACAACTGGACATCAATATGTCTAGAACACCTACAACAACACATGTCCAGATGTCCTATTGGACTCTTCTACCTACACCGAGGCCTGTTGTCCACACCTACCTGGGTGAGGATGATCACTCCCTCCTGTGTCACCGGGTCTGTGGTGATGATAAAGGTGGAGCTCCCTTCCAGATCCTCGTCCAGGGTGTAGGTCATTTTGGCATTGACACCCACGTCGGCGTCTTCCGCCATGATCCGTCCGACCGTTGTGCCGATGGCTGCGTCTTCAGGAACGAGGAAGGTGTAGAGATCTGTGGAGGAGATGAACCACAGCATCGCCGTGTTAACAAACACCTGGTCTCGAACGATAACCCGCAGTCGGAGACGCGCAGATAAACCTGGGTTCCGATCATTAAAACCCTGCCTACGGCGCATGACCGCGGCTAGGTAATGACCGCAGGAAAACGTTGGTTGGTCTGCGAGGAGATAAGAGCGGAGAACATTGCGGCGAATGGTCAATTTGTGCGATAAGTTAGGGACCCAGTCCACATAATCCTAGGCTAACTCTAATGGGGAGATGAGAAAATCTGATTGTGTGTCTTCAAACGACTCCATTTGGACGACTGCCATCGCCGCCAAGAACCCGACTGGCGAGGAGCAGCTGCTGCTTCAGGCGGGAAGGGAGGAGGGGTGGAGGAAAAAACACTTCCCGCTGATAATAACTTGTAATTATGTGACAAAACAGAGGTTAGAGGTGGCGCCCCACTGTGGCCGAGCAGTATTTATGAGTACGCCACGTGACAGGCTGGCGCACAATAGCCTTAATTTGAACGTGACATTATTAGTGTGACGTTTCAGCCGCTGTCTGGTTTTTACAGAATTGATTTCAACCCCCGACGGCCCTTCAGTGGGGTCTATCACCGTGGGGGGAGGGGCCCGTTCTTCTGGAAAGGTCATGACAAATGTCCTTTCAGGTGTGAATGATTACATTTGCTCATGTCTACGTGCGCTGCGTGTGAAGGTGCACGTGTGAGGAGCATCCATGTGGCTGCCACTTCTCTGCTTTTGACATTCTGTGTTTCACACTTTAAGAAACTGGTTTGAAAAAGAGCAGACGTGAAAAAGGGGGGAAAGGGACTCGACGAAGGAGGCGCCAAGGGTCAACGTAAAGTCCTCGGTGAGGAGTTCAAGGAGTCTCCTAACCTGGTATTCATGGTCTGGAACTCTGTGGTAGACAGAAGCGTATCTCCAGTCTGTTGTGGGTGGAGACCTGCAGTATCCTACAAGTTTCCTTGGGCAACGTGATCCATGTTGTGTACACCAGTGGTTCTCATTGACCCACCTTTGACCCTTAATAACAAGCCGCTACCCATAAAAATATCCTACCGCCTTTAAAACACAGGGTAGGAATATATTATGGTTGCTTAACATCTATTAAAATGTGCTGCTACATTTGAAACAGAGGGTAAGAAAATATTATGCTTGTTTAAGATATATAAAAACATGCTACCACTGAAACACAGGGTAGCAACATATTATGGTTGTTAAACATCTATAAAAATATGCTACCACCTTTAAAACAGAGGGTGGGAAAATATTATGGTTGTTTAACGTCCATAAAAATATGCTACCACCCTTAAAACAGAGGGTAGGAAAATATTATGGTTGTTTAACATCTATAATAATGTGCTACCACCCTTAAAACAGAGGGTAGGAAAAAATTATGGTTGTTTAACCTCCATAAAAATATGCTACCACCTTTAAAACAGACGGTAGGGACATATTATGGTTGTTTAACGTCCATAAAATGTGCTACCACTTTTAAAATAAAGGATAAGATCTTTTTTTTTTTTTACCATTTATAAAAATATGCTACCACTTTTATAACACAGGGTAGGAAAATATTATGGTTGTGTAACATTTATAAAAATGTGCTACCACCCTTAAAACAGGGGGTAGGAAAATATTATGGTTGGTTAACATCTGTAAACAACTCCTGAAACTACTAGTTTTATACGGTTTTCACTGATTCATTTCAGTTTTTCGGGGCAAACAGTGGCATATATTGGTATCGGACGATATTGGTATTGGAAATTTAAGGGTTTGAACAGTATCGACAAAATTGTATTTGGATAAAAGTCCATTTCGAGCATCGTGCCTCTGTTGTAGACTTTTCAGATCTGCACGTGTGTGGAATCTCGGAGTATTTTTACTGTTAATATCGTGCTCTTCTTCTTCTTCTTCTTCTTCTTCTTGTTGTTTGTGTTTTATTTTCCACGTTGCCTATTGGACCTCGTCCGACTCAATAACAAGATGTGTAGAGTCCCGTGAAACGCCGGCAGCGTGAAGCACTCAGCCAAACAGGAGCGGCGTAATGGAATAAGTAGCTCCCAGGTATGATATTAAACACGTCCTCGCAGCCTGTAACGCTCCGTCGTCTCTCATTGATTTTCTCAATGACTCCGCGTCTCTGCCTCTGAGTGTGTGTGTGTGTGTGTGTGTGTGTGTGTGTGTGTGTGT